>SNQJ01S0093869.1:57891-88054 GCA_010110895.2 Picea sitchensis | reverse complement strand
AAAATGAAAATGTCTCCTTGGTATATATAGGAGACTAGGAGGTATAATTACAACTAATGGCCTAAAGCCAACATAAATAAAATAACATTACTGATATAATATGCCCCAATTAAGGGGTAATGAGCCAATATTAGGGCTTAACAGATATCTTCCAATGAGATTTGATCCTGAGGTCTAAACACTAGAAGAAAGGATAGATCTAGATTCAATAAGCATGGATGAACTACATGGAATTTTCACAGCCTATGAAATGAGAACCGAATAGGAGAATCCAGTTACAAAAGAAGCAACATTCAAAGAATCCAAGAATTCAAATCAAAAGGGAAAGCAAAAGGAAAAATAAGATAGAAAAAGCAATGACATCACAGAATACGATGAAGAAGTAGCCAACTTTGTCAAAAGACTGAAAAAGGAAACCATCGGCAGATATAGAGGTAAGATTCCATTGATTTGTTTTAATTGTGACGGTATTGGTCATTTTACTAACAAATGTCCTCATAAGAAAAAGAAAAGAAAGGAAAAAGATGATTCAAATAGAAAACAAATATACAAATGAAAAAGAACCAAAAAGACAGTCTTCAAGAAAGTTTATGCACCAAAGAATACAACTCCTCCTCAGACGAAGATGAAGTCATTGAAAGTGAGACAGAAAGAATTATATTCATGGTAGTAGAATACTCCAATAAACAAGACACTGAAGAAGAATATAAAGAGGCGGAAGTTGACCACAGAGAAGAATTGTTGAGTGCCATAGATGTTATAAAAAGGGAAAAGAAGAAAAACAAATCACTATAGGCATAACTAAAAAGAAAAGAGGAAACACAAAATTCTAATTCTGAAGAATTAGAGCAAATAATATCTAATTTAAAAATTCAAGTTGAAGAAGACAAAAGAATCCAAGAAGCACTCAAAGAACAGTTGGAAGAAAAAGACAGGATCATTGGAAATTTGGAAGCAGAAATTGTCACATTAAGAAAAGACCTTCAACAAAAAAACATGGAGAATATCTATAAGGCTTTGTATAACATTATCAACAGTCAGAGGACACATCATGACAAGTCTGGGCTAGGATACAATCAGATAGAAAGAGGCTCAAACTCCAAAACTACATATAAAGAAACACATCCAAGAAGTTGTGAAGAGACAATCATAAGAGACAATAAGTTTTACAAGGAAGATCACAGGGACACTCTGTTGACGATTAAAATCGCAATGAGGTTTTTTGCCCACAAAGTATTGCTAAAGCCTATTATTATAAGCTAAAAATATAAATCATACTAGTAGGTGGGACCCCTTTGTAGATTGGGAGATAATATTTGGATCTTATTTGATGTCTGTGCCACTATTTGACAATGTTTACATGGCTGATGAAATCTTGTTTTTATTGGCGATGGATAGGGCTTATTATGTGTTGGTTATAATTGCGACAATTGGATGATGGATAAGGCATGTTATGTGTTTTTCTGCTGCTCTAGGCTCAAATGTTATGTTACAACGACCTATGTTATCCATTGTTATCATTGCTATATGTTCTTGGATCCATTACTGGGCCACCTGCATAAGAGACATGTTACTAATAATATATAAGAACAATAAGAAAGAAATAAAAGGGATGTAACAACATGAAAAAGGAATGAATTAAACTATGCTAATAGACTACTCTACATGCATTTGAAATTTAAATAACCGTTGATGATCCTAGCTAACAAGTTAATAGCTATGTGATTTGATTGAGTTATATGAAACATGGTTGATTTATGTTATGGCATATGTTGGAAATGGATAAATGTGATATGGGTCGCGTTATTTGCAATTAGTGGGTGATGGTTTTGCTACATGGTTTAATAGAATGAGTTAATGGGAAGCTTGCTAGCGTGTACTAAGAAATTAATTGACTCAGGGTGGAGGCGACATGCATTTACTGCACGTCACCCTTAATCCTTCCACTGGTCACCACCCTAGTCGGGCTATTGTTCAAACTATGTTTGTTGTGCTTAAGCTCCGACTTTCGAACAGAGGAAGAACTAATTGGCCAACTCGCGTTTTGAGGTGATTTTGGTTACAGTTATGCCTTTTCTCCATTCATGAATCTGCTCTGGTTATGAAATATATATTGGCTTGAATGTATGGGTTTGCGCTTTCCTTAAGAATGGAAACTGTGTAAATTTGTGATATTTTTTTGGGAATGAATCTTTGGTGGTTTTCACTGCAATAATGTTTGAAGTCACAGTGTTATTGGTCGTTCTAAGTGTTAGTAGCCATACAGGATCTCTGTCATCCTTGCTAGTTTTATTCGAAGGGTTTCATTTGGTTTAGAGTGGCTGGTTGTATCCACACTTTCGTATCCCATACCCAGTCTTTTGTTGTTATGGAGTTTACTGGGTTTGAAATGCCTTGTGGCACTGTGCTTTTCTTCACTTGGGTATGAGTTCGTTCAAGTTACTAATGTTGTGCAGTCAGTTGTGATGGTTGTTTGCCAAGGGGATTTCTTAAGGTGATTGTTATTTCTCGGCCCTGTCCTATCTCAGCATTCTTGGGTTGATTGGGAGAACCATGAGGGTTATACCCTGTGTGTTCTAAGTGTTGTTACAAGATCAAACGGAGGCTTGCTCCTCTGTTCACAGTCTCTCCTATCACGGGAATTATCACCCTATCTGCAAAGTTAATTGTGGTATACCCTATGTGTGAACCATTGGTCTCAGAGTTTCTCACCCGATGATGAGAGTCAACTCCATGTCTCCCTATGTGGGTCCACAGAACAAACCCTCGCCTTCTCAAGCCCGGGTTTTGATAGAGGAAACTGTTATGATCGTCAAGTATATTATTGATTGTTATTAATTGTTGCTATATTGTCAACGGTGCTCGATTTCTAGCTTGTCTCTGTTGATTATGTTGATGGTGGTGTTGGTTTTGGTATCTAGTCACTGCATTTGTTATTATAATTGAATGGATAAGCTCAGCTTGGTCAATTGGATTGAATGCACAGTCTTTGTCTCTTACGTTGGAATGGTTGAATTGTTAACCCAGTTTTATTTTACAATTGGTTAATGCACAGTGATGCTTCATGTGTGATGCGTGAGTATGTGTGGCGTTCCTACAGCATGATAGGTTGAGTTAATAATTATTGTGACTGTGTGTCTTAAATTGTTGAATGGAAATATTTCAATCGTTGGAATCATGGCATGGCCATCCACTGTATTTGTTATCGATATTATTTGATTGCACCATCACAGAGACTCGCGGGTTTTTTAACATGGCTTTGTTGCAATTTGATCGATTTGTGTTATGAAATTGGGCATATTGTTGTTGCCTCGTTGTATTGGATTGATAACTCAACATTGTGAATGTTTAGAGTCAAAGTGAATGGGATCTTTATAGTCATAGAAAAGATCTTGTGTTTTGTTAAGCGGTCTGTGTATTCCTCAACATAGTGTGAGTTGAAATGGTGATTGATGTCTGTGTGTTTAAGTGGCAAGTCAGGATATTTTCAATTAAAATATAGATGGTTGTACTTGGATGTTCATTATGTATATTGTTGAATATCATGCTTCATGGAAGAGACAGGCACAGGGTCTGTGACAGTGTAACCTCATTGCAATTTAATTGTTAAATGAATTAAAAGATAGAATCGAGCACGACCTTGAGTTTGTATTTAATGATTGAAATAATTTGTGGGCAGTGGTTGATTTTGATACTGAACAGAGTGGAAATAAGTGATTGTTTATGCATTTGGGAATTGTTTTAAAATATTAAATGGATAAATGAGAAGAGCATAGCTCCCCTACAGATTGTTGTGGAATGCATATTGTCTTGTTTGGTGACACTGTGTTAAATGTTTGATTACGAATATGCAAGTCAATGCAGAGAGTTGTTTGAACTGTACACAGTAGTTTTTTTTTGGGTCACAATGGTCATTTGGTTGGTGTATTTCCTTTTACACAATGGTTTTATGGATTACTTAATTAATTTTATGAATAGTACCATCTCTCTTTCCCTACCATTATTTCGTTTTTCGCTAATTACAACCCCATCGCCTTCCCACACTCATTTTTCACTCCCGATTCTAAAATTGATTACAGTCAAGAAGAATTTTGTACTGAAGCATTTGGAAGTCGCAGTTCTTGGTTGGATCACAGTGATGTTTCCTTTGGTTTGCATTATAGTTGATTGATTGTTGTCTTTGATAAATAACTGTGTTTATTTTCCCCCTCATTATATCATGTTTCTCTCAATACAAACCCCTCTCATATCCCAGGACATTTTGTTCACCCCCTACTCATTGACAACAGTTAAACAATTTGTATGGATTGGATAACATGGGTTTGATATATTGCTGAGCCAAAATCTATTTCATATTTTTAAAGAGTTGTCATGCATGATTGTTAAAAGGACTATTTGCTAATTAATCATGCATGAAGGAATGAGTTTCTTCAGCCAAGGTTGCCACAGCAGAGGAAACCGAGGGAGAGGTAATTGGAACAGAGGCCCAAGAAGGCCAAGATTCTCCATACACTTTGACGTTGAATCACAAGAGCTATGCCACTTGTTTCGGGCTGGATTTTTCAATTGCATGGGGCAAGGAGTGGTCCAACCTAGGCCTGAAAGGCCTCCTTTCCAAGCTCCACAAGACCCTGGTATTCCCGTGCCCCCTCATGTCTCATTGCAACCCGAGGTTCCCGTAAACAACAGATGGAAAGAGATTGTCCACCCGACAGTCTCCCAACATCGTGGTTGGCCCAATTTTTCCTTACCTGCTCCCCCGCCTGTTAACCAGATTTCCCAAGCTGCACCTGTCCACTCACCAGTTCAGTCCTCTCATGCTAGAAAAAGGTTGAAAATCGAGGCCCACCATGCCCTTGACAAAGGAAAATCCATTGGGGCCCCTTCCTCACCCTCCAATGGCTCTGATAAATCTGTGTCTTAACGGATGCATTTGAGGGATGATTGTTCTCACGTGATCAACGAGATTAGGCCTAAAGGCTCAACACAGCCAAAGGAAAATTCTGAAAAATCAAAGGGTGATAGCAACAATCAAGGAAAGATTGCATCCCAGAATGGGAAATATGGTTTTTGAGTTTTATTATATTTGTTGTTGATGACAGTTGACTTCAGAAGTTTTGGACAACATGTTTTATTTGGATATATGAGTAATATATTTTTTTGAAAATATTTTCAAATATCAATGAGATAAATTGTCAATTGTTAATGTGATGATTGGAGTCACAAGGAGGGGTGTTTTGCCTAATTAACTAGTTATGTTATGATTGTTAAGAGCTAAATGGAGTCACAAGGAGTCCCACCTACTAATTATTATTTATTTATAACCCTTATTATGATTATTATTTTTCCCCCTAACTAAAAAAGTTGGTTGATTCTTTAGTTAACTTAACTAATGAGGTAGTTAAACTACTTCAACCAATTCTAATTTTCTTAAAGGCAAAAGGAAAGGGAGGAACAAGAGGAGGGATAGAAGGAGAAGCATAGTAAGGTTTGATCTTTGAGTTTATGTTGAGATAGTTCAGTTTTCATTCATTCCTTAATTTATCACAAGCCTAATTCTTTTTTATGATAGCAGGGTCTTATTGTAGACAGCAACATTCAGGGTTGAATTACATCATTCAGACACTTGTTTTTTAGAGGTGTTGATCTATCTTTGATAGTCTGTGTAGACTTGTCTGTTTGTGAATTAGTTTTCATGACTGAAAAAGGCTATTGTGCAGAGTCGAGTGGGAAGCAATCTGTGGCAAGTTGATCCAAATTTTAGAGTTCAGTTTTGATTTTCTGTCAGAGGTCCTTTTGTATGTTCCATCGGGGATGTCTAAGTTTGACTTTGGTCCGAAATTTATTTATGAGATTTTGTAAAGAGAATGAATCTTTTTTGAACTGGAATGAAATAAAGGATTTCTTTATGTCTCATCTGTCTTGATTATCATCTTGGTGTCTTACTTCTGTCCTTACACTTGTTTTCAGCAACTGTTACATTCAAAAAATCATATTAAAATGAATTTTCCAGCAAGCTTTTATTTCTGAAAAGACTAGCCTAAGCACTTGTAATTGATACTTGTGAGTTAGGATTTTATTTTTGATGGATATAAAACTAGGGTGACATTCCCGTCTATTTTTATTTAGCCAAGCAGAATCTGAAAATGCTTAAGTAAGATCATTTCATATATTTTCCTCAACATTTATTTGGAGACCATAATGGGGAGATCTTCGATATCTCTTTGGTTAATTTTCATACTTGATTATCATCGATACATCTTTTTTATAATACTGATTCTTTGACATTTATTAATGACTGTACCTGTTACAAGGAAGCCCAAAATTGAGCCCGGTCTTCAAGATCAGACGAACATTGCTTTGAATCTATTTAATACCATTTTAGACACTGTCAATGCCTGTGTTGAGCTTAATCATTCATGGGCAACAATTGATCGATATTTTAGTGCTCAAGAATGATTGGAAGCTAGACGTAGACAGCCTAGAAATTAGCAGTAACCTTCTTGTTTCTTCAGTTTTGGCCTTTCTTTCATGTCCTTAGATTCTCGTGTCTCTAGAAGATGAAGAGTCTTATCACCCAAAATTAATCCTATTGTTGAAATAGGAAGAAGTAACGTTGTGTTATCTACCCAACGAAGTGCTCTAAAGAGAACTTTGTCTGATTCATCCAATTCGTCTTTCTTTCCCTCATCTATTATCCACAAGATGGCATCTAGTGGTGGCTCGGATGGCACTGGAAGTTCTCCCTCTTCTCAGTCTTCATCTTCGTTAGTGATTGGTAGCTTATATAGCCACCATATCCCTATCCAATCTACCACAAATCCCACCAAAGTCATTAAAAAGTATGGGATTTTTCAGTTTGAATAAGACGCCACAACTACGCCATGGCATGTGTCCTCTCCTCTTAACCTAGCACCCACTACTCGTCCACTTCCTAAAGGCAAAGAACATCTTCCTAGGTTTTCAAGAAATAACATTGTCACTACAAACGAACACCTGGTGGCATTTTCTAATGCTTGTCACAACATAGGGGCCAATGACAATGATACTTGCATGAACTTATTTGTCAATTCCTTGGAAGGAAAAGCTGAGGTTGATTTCTTTGACCTTCCTCCAAAGATTTTGTCTACTTGGGAGGAGTTAATTTACTAGTTCAGGTCCACTTACGGGCAATCTAAAAGCCCAGACGAGAAGTTACGAGAATACAATAACATCACCTATAAGGATGGTCATACCATCAAGTCCTTCAACTTGCATTTCATTAAGATATACAATCAGATCCCTGAACTCATTCAACCTCATAACCAAGCCACTTTCATGCATTACTACAATGCATTACCTTCCCCCTACCATCATAGGCTTGAATAAAAATCCATTGATAATATCAGTTATGCTATGCATACTTGTTTAGAGTATGAAGAACAACTTGAAAGAACGGGTATTCCTTAGGGAGAATCAGTTAAACAGACAGACATGTCTGCCCTCCTACATCTAGTGCAAGATATGAACAATTGTATGATAGCGTATGAGCGAAAGGGGACTTTCTCACCTTTCACTCCTGAGGCTTCATCCTCTTCTACAACTCCCTTTAGAAGTCCAATTGAAAACAATTTTCAGCCTAAATCTATCTTACCTCAAAGATGGTGTAACTTCTGCGAGGAACACCACGAGGAGACCACGTGTGAGGTAAAGAAGAGTGCCATAGATAATATCTTTGGCAAGATACCTGAAGCTACTATCATTGTCCTAGAATTTGTAGAGCCAGAAGATGTCATGGTCATCAATACTAGGAACAAAGCCTATGCCCCCAAGGGAAAATTTGATCATCCCCGCAGTTCTTCTAGCCCACGATCATCTTCACCCATTGTTACTGTTTAGGTTTCTAAGGTTCCTAAGAGTCAAGTAATTACTTCCCCTCTCCCCTCTTCCAAGTACAATATTTTAAATCTGTTGGCCAACATCAAAGCAGATGAAACCCTTCTATACATGGTTGTCGTCCCTGAACATCAGATGCATCTGAAATAATTCATGGAAGGAAAATCTTCTGTTGTAGCCAATATTTTTGAAGAGGTAAACAAAGAGGATTCATTTGTAAATAAAGTAGGTGTACATAACTTTAGATATCTTGTCAAAAATCCCCCTTTTTATATTTCTGTAAATATTATGGATAAGATTGCCCATTGTTGCCTCATTGATGGCGGTTCGGGCCCAAGTGTGATGTCGAAGATTATTATGGAAGAGTTAGGCTTGTCTTGTACAAATGAAAGCACCAGAAGCATGCTCTCCTATAATAGTCTACAACAAACAACCATAGGAAAGATTAAGGATGTGACCTTAGTTGTGTGTGCTCATCCTGAAATAAGGACAACCCTCAGCATTCAGGTAATCGATATGCTTGTAAGAAATTACTCAATTGTCTTAGGAAGAGATTGGCAAGACTTAATAGGTGGATACCTCTCTCTCTATGGGACTCATTTATCCACGCCTCAGAATGGTAAAAACATTATAGTCCTTAGAGAGGGAATAATTTCACCCTACATAGAGAGTGTTCCACAATCTAATGTAAACTATATTGAAGAAGACCTAGGAGTGCATTCCATCTTCACTAAGGAGGAGAATATTCCTTTGGAACAAATTGATTTAGATGATGATATGTGGCACGTGCACTTTGATGGTTCACGCTCTAATGAAGGTAATGGGGCTGGTATTATCATGGTTTCCCCTGTAGGGAAAATTCATAAATTGTCCTACATGTTGGAGTTTTCTTGTACGAACAATGTCACTGAATTCAAAGCTTTATTATTAGGCATTGAAAGCGCCTATAATATCGGTTGTAGTCACCTTTCAGTTTTTGGAAACTCAAAGCTTGTTGTGAACCTAGTACGTAAAAGATACTCTCCTAGCAACAAGTTGATGAAACGATATACCCAAACTGTTTGGGCACTTATCTCGAACCTATTATCTTTCAACATCACTCATGTTAAGAGGGATTTGAATTCAATGGCTGATTGTTTAGCTATCTTTGCAACTTCTCCTAATCAACAACCTTTGCCTCACAAGACTGATTGTTCTTTTCAATCTCTATATCGTCCACATATCCCTAACGATGTAGAATCTTGGCAAGCCCTCCCTAACTATCAGAGTTTTTGTGCTTTCATACAAGATGAACATTCTAAGCCCAAGGAAATTATATCCATAGAAGACAACAAGGTTACTTAGGGCTTTAATCCTCTTGTGGGTTCATTTTCATCGAGTGATGTAGGCAATAAAGAGAAACAGAGAAAAGGGGATTCAATAAAGAAGGTGGGTAAAACCATCTCTTTGAACATTGGGGCACTTGAATCTCCAAGGAATGTTAAAATGAGTTCCCAATATTCTGATAAAGAAGAAGTGAGGTTTTCCAAGTGACTTGGTGAAATTCATGATGTTCTTTCTTGGTATTATAAGGATCTTTGTGGTTTTGATCCTATTCTTATACAACATGCTATCCCCATCAAGGAAGGCATGAAACCAACTAGGCAAAAACAAAGACCTATTAAATCTGCATTTAAAGCAACCTTTCAAAGGGAGTTGGAAAATTTCTTAAGGGCTGGGATTATTTTTCCAATCTACCCTGAATGGGTTTCCAATTGGTTACTTGTTTCTACGACCACTGATCATATTAGAACCTGCATTAATTTTCGCATCTTCAATCAGGATATTATGAGAAATCATTTTCCTCCCCTCAATATGAAAATGATTTTGCAGTAGGTTGTAGAGTCACAATTGAGGCCCTTACTTGACAATTTTTGGGGTTACAGTAAAATCAAGACAAAAGGGGAAAATGCACACAAAACCACTCTTATCTCGGATTGGGGTACCACGACTTACAAATACCTTTTTTCTAGCTTACCTTATGCAAATATCGCTTTTAAAAGGCCTATACACGCAACTCTTGATGAATTGATCAGTACCCATATCTACCTTGATGATCTAATCATATGTGTTGAGGGGCTGATAATTACCTCAGAGTCCCAAGTGTTATTTTTGGGTCCTTTCAAAATTTATTTTTCCCTGGGTACTAACTTTTACATTTTAAAGGATTTACAGGAGCAATTGTTTTCCTACAACACTAACAGGTCTCGCTTGAAACATTACGAGGGACCAATGTGAAAAGTTCTAATGTTGTTTGGATTTTCTGTATAATAGTAACCTAGCTCTGCTTTCAATTTTGCACTATTTTCTCCTGCTTACAGTAGTGATTCATGCTTTCTATTTTAAAAAAATTCTTACTTCTTTTACTTTTCTGCCATTTTATTGTTGATGTTTGGATTTTTGCAACTTTATTCTGTCATGATTTGGTTCTTTACCATCTTTTAGTTAATTCGGTCAAAATAAGACGTTGGATCAGTTCTGTTGCATTGTCACTCCTGTAAGATATTGTTGGTCAGTAACAATCAAGCTTACACAACTGTCTCAATGTTTCCCTGAAGCACACTTGAATTTGTTATCTGCTTTCACTACTGTCCTATAAAGAATTGGTTATCTCCCGCTTCTTCTTTCCTTTTCTTCATCCATTTGAGAATTTAAGAGAGAAAGTCCATAAATTTTCTCCTTGAGGTTAAAGAACCGATTCTGCTAAAACGATTATGCACACAGTGGAAAAACCCTTCATACTTAACACTTTTCATCATCTATTCCCGATTCCCAGTATTTTTTCCATTGAATCCACTCACTTCCCCCTGTTGCATAATCTTCCTGGTTATATCTTCTTGACCTGTTGTTCTCATTTTGAAAAACCATGAGTTCTGAGTTCTAAATCTGTTGAAAACAAATTTCCCTGTGGAGTCGTCAGTTTGTTGACGATTAAAATCGCAAAAAGGTTTTTTGCCCGCAAAGTATTGCTAAAGCCTATTATTATAAGCTAACAATATAAATAATACTAGTAGGTGGGATCCCTTTGTATATTGGGAGATAATATATGGCTCCTATTTGATGTTCGTGCCACTGTTCGACAATGTTTACTTGGCTAATGAGATCTTGTTTTTATTGGTGATGGATAGGGATTATTATGTGTTGGTTCTAATTGTGACAATTGGATGATGGATAAGGCATGTTATGTGTTTTTTTGTTGCTCTAGGCTCAAATGTTATGTTACAATGACCTATGTTATCCATTGTTATCATTGTTATTTGTTCTTGGATCCATTACTGGGCCACCTGCACAAGAGACATGTTAGTAATAATATATAAGAACAGTAGGAAAGAAATAAAAGTGATGTAACAAAATGAAAAAGGAAGGAATTAAACTATGCTAATATACTACTGTACATGCATTTGAAATTGAAATAACCTTTGATGATCCTAGCTAACAAGTTAATAGCTATGCGATTTGATTGAGTTATATGAAACATGGTTGATTTATGTTATGGCATAAGTTGGAAATGGATAAATTTGATATGGGTCGCGCTATTGGCAATTAGTGGGTGATGGTTTTGATACATGGTTTAATTGAATGAGTTAATGGGAAGCTTGTTGGCATGTACTAAGAAATTAATTGACTGGGGGTGGAGGTGACGTGCATTTACTACATGTCACACTTACTCCTTCCATTGGCCGCCACCCTAGTTGGGATATTGTTCAAACTGTGTTTGATGTGGTTAAGCTCTAACTTTCAAGCAGAGGAAGAACCGCTCGGCCAACTCATGTTTTAAGGTGCTTCTAGTTACAAGTATTCCTTTTCTCCATTCATGAATCTTCTCTAGTTATGAAATAGATATTGGCTCGGATGTATGGGTTTGTGATTTCCTTAAGAATGGAAACTGTGTAAATTTGTGATTTTTTTTGGGAATGAATCATTGGTGGTTTTCACTACAATAATGTTTGAAGTCACAGTGTTATTGGTCGTTCTGAGTGTTAGCATCCATATAGGCTCTCTGTCATCCTTATTGGTTTTATTCGAAAGGTTTCATTTGGTTTAGAGTGGTTGGTTGTCTCCACGCTTTCGTATCCCATACCTAGTCGTTTGTTGTTATGGGGTTTACTGGGTTTGAAATGCCTTGTGGCACTGCACTTTGCTTCACTCGGGTATGAGTTCGTTCATGTTACTAATGTTGCGCAGTGGGTTGTGATGGTTGTTTTCCAAGGCACTTGCTTAAGGTGACTGTTATTTCTCGGCTCTGTCCTATCTCAGCATTCTAAGGTTGATTGGAAGAACCACAAGGGTTATACCCTGCATGTTCTAAGTGTTGTTACAAGATCAAACAGAGCCTTGCTCCTCCATTCACAATCTCTCCTATCAAGGTAATTATCACCCTATCTACAAAGTTAATTGTGATATACCCTTTGTGTGCAACATTGGTCTTAGAGTTTCTCACCCGATGATGAGAGTTGACTCCATGTCTCCCTGTGTGGGTCCACAGAACAAACCCTCGCCTTCTCAAGCCTAGGTTTTGATAGAGGAAACTGTTATGGCCATCGGGTATACTGTTGATTATGTTGACAGTGGTGTTGGTTTTGGTATCTAGTCACTGCATTTGTTATTATAATCGAATGGATAAGCTCAGCTTGGTCAATTGGATTCAATGCATAGTCATTTTCTCTTACGTTGGAATGGTTGAACTGTTAACCCAGTGTTAGCTTACAATTGGTTAATGCACAGTGATGCTTCATGTGTGATGTGTGAGTATGTGTGGCGTTCCTACAGCATGATAGGTTGAGTTAATAATTACTGTGGTTGTGTGTCTTAAATTGTTGAATGGGAATATTGCACTTGTTGGAATCATGGCATGGCCATCCACTGTATTTGTTATCGATATTATTTGATTGCGCCATCAAAGAGAGTCACGGGTTTTTTAACATGGATTTGTTGCAATTTGATTGATTTGTGTTATGAAATCAGGCATACTGTTGTTGCCTCATTGTATTGGATTGATAACTCATCATCGTGAATGTTTAGAGTCAAAGTAAATGGGATCTGTACAATCACAGAAAATATCTTGTGTTTTTTTAAGCGGTCTGTGTATTCCTTAGCATAGTGTGAGTTGAAATGATGATTGATGTTTGTGTGTTTAAGTGGCGAGTCGGGATATTTTCAATTAAAATATTGATGGTTGTACTTGGTTGTCCATTATGTATGTTGTTGAATATCATGTTTTATGGCAGAGACAGGCATAGGGTCTGTGACAATGTAACCTCATTGTAATTTAATTATTAAATGAATTAAAAGACAAAATCGAGCACGACCTTGAGTTTGTATTTGATGATTGAAATAATTCGTGGGTAGTGGTTGACTCTTATACTGAACAGAGTGGAAATAAGTGATTGTTTATGCATTTGGGAATTGTTTTAAAATATTAAATGGATAAATGAGAAGAACACAACTCCCCTACAGATTGTTGTGGAATGCATATTGTCTTGTTTGGTGACACTTTGTTAAATGTTTGATTATGAACAGTGAGTAATTCAATGCACAAAGTTGTTTGAACTGTACACAGTAGTTGTTTTTTGGGTCACAATGGTCATTTGGTTGGTGTATTTCCTTTTAAATAATGATTTTATGGATTACTTAATTAATTTTATGAACAGTACCCACTCTCTTTCCCTACCATTATTTCTCTTTTCACTAATTACAACCCCATCGCCTTCCCACACTCATTTTTCACTCCATGTTCTAAAATTGATTACAGTGAAGAAGAATTATGTATTGAAGCAGTTGGAAGTCATAGTTCTTGGTTGGATTGCAGTGATGTTTCCTTTAGTTTACATTATAGTTGATTGCTTGTTGTCTTGGAGAAGTAAATGTGTTTCTTTTCCCCCTCATTATATCATGTTTCTCTCAATACAAACCCCTTTCATATCCCATGACCTTTTGTTCACCCCCTCCTCATTGACAACAGTTAAACAATTTATATGGATTGGATTGCATGGGTCTGATATGTTGCTCAGCCAAAATCTGTTTCATATTTTTAAAGAGTTTTCATGCATGGTTGTTAAAAGGACTATTCTATAATCAATCATGCATGCAGGAATGGGTTTCTTCAGTCGAGGTAGCCACAACAGAGGCAACCAAGGGAGAGGTAATTGGAACAGAGGCCCAACAAGGACAAGATTCTCCATACACTTTGACACTGACTCACAAGAGTTAGGCCAGTTGTTTCAGGCCATATTTTTCAATTGGATTAGGAAAGGAGTGGTCCAACCTAGGCCTGAAAGGCCTCCTTTCCAAGCTCCACAAGCCCTTGGTATTCTTGTGCCCCCTCATGTCTCATTACAACCCGAGGTTCTCGAATGGTAAGAGATTGTCCACCCAACAGTCTCCCAACATCGTGGTTGGACCAATTTGTCCTTACCTGCTCCCCCGCCTATTAACCAGATTTCCCAAGATGCATATGTCCACTCACCAATTCAGTCCTCTCATGCTAGCAAAAGGTTTAAAATCGAGGCCCACCATGACCTTGACAAAGGAAAATCCATTGCTGCCCCTTCCTCACCTTCCAATGGCTGATAAATCTATGTCTTCCCAGATGCATTTGAGGGATGATTGTTCTCATGTGATCAATGAGATTATGCCTAAAGGCTCAGCACAGCCAAAGGCAAATTCTGAAAAATCAAAGGGTGACAGCAACAATCAAGGAAATATTGCATCCCAGAGTGGGAAATATGGTTTTTGAGTTTTATTTTATTTGTTGTTGATGACAGTTGACTTCAAAAGTTTTGGACAACATGTTTTCTTTGGATATATGAGTAATATATTTTTTTGAAAACATTTTCAAATATCAATGAGATAAATTGTCAATTGTTAATGTGATGATGGGAGTCACAAGGAGGGGTGTTTTGTCTAATTAACTAGTTATGTTATGATTGTTAAGAGCTAAAGGGAGTCACAAGGGGTCCCACCTAGTAGTTATTATTTATTTATAACCCTTATTATGATTATTAATTTTCCCCCTAACTAAAAAATTTGGTTGAGTCTTTAGTTAACTTAACTATTGAGGTAGTTCAACTACTTCAACCAATTCTAATTTGCTTAAAGGCAAAAGGAAAGTGAGGAACAAGAGGAGGGATAGAAGGAGAAGCATATTAAGGTTTCCTCTTTGAGTTTATGTTGAGATAGTTTAGTTTTCATTCATTCCTTAATTTATCACAAGCCTAATTATTTTTTATGATAGCAGGGTATTATTGTAGACAACAACATTAAAGGTTGAATTACATCATTCAAACACTTGTTTTTCAGAGGTGTTGATCTATCTTTGATAGTCTGTGTAGACTTGTCTGTTTGTGAATTAGTTTTCACGAATGACAAAGGCTATTGTGTAGAGTCGAGTGGGAAGCAATATGTGGCAAGTTGATCCAGCTTTTAGAGTTCATTTTTTATTTTCTATCAGAGGTCCTTTTGTATGTTCCATCAGGGATGTCTAAGTTTTACTTTGGTCCAAAATTTCTGTATGAGATTTTGTAAAGAGAATGACTCTTTGATGAATTGGAATGAAATAAAGGATTTCTTTATGTCTCATTTGTTTTGATTATCATCTTGGTGTCTTACTTCTGTCTTTACACTTTTTTTCAGCAACGATTATATTCAGAAAATCATGTTAAAATGAATTTTCCAGCAAGCTTTTATTTGTGAAAAGACTAGCCTAAGCACTTGTAATTGATACTTGTGAGTTTGGATTTTATTTTTGATGGTTGTAAACCTAGGGTGACATTCCCGTATATTTTTATTTAGCCAAGCAGAATCTGAAAATGCTTGAGTAATATCATTTCATATCTTTTCCTCAACACACTCCTCCACCTAGAAGATTCATATTTAAGAATCAACGAAAGTAAGAAAAAAGCAGGCCTCAAGAAGAAGAAGGATTCAGAAGAGTAACTCCTTTTAGAAGATCTTAAAATCTCGGGTATCAAACTATATTTTTTGGTTTATGTTATGCATGTAATGATCTAGGTGGATATTGGTGGCCACCCACCTTTTCCAACTGGCTCAAAACAATTTTCTAGCAATTTTGGCAATTTACTATTTTAGCAGTTTTTAACTTTTGGGGCTAGTTTGAGGGCCTAAACGAAGTTTTTCATGATCAGTCACCTCAATGATAGCTGAAGTATTTGATTTATCACCCTAAGTGAATCACCTCATCAATACCTTTCCAACAATCTATCATGCACCCTAAACGGAGATCGTATGCAAAAGTACGACCCCTGGAAGTTAATGTATTAACTTACCCCAACGGGGCCCACATGAATTTTGGCGCTTCATCTCCTAGGGTTAGGTTTTTGGATGTATAGGTTTTTGGCATTCAACCTTATTGTAAAAAGTCCTACAGATCATCATTGTACTCATCTTCTTGCAAAGGAGTGTAGTCGTCACATCTCTTATGAGAGATAAGCTGCCACCATTCTAGCAAGCTTGTTTTCAGTTTGCATTTTATAGTTTTCAACATATTTATTATTTAATAGAAGTCAAGTTTTATTCTATCTCTGTTATTTTTCACCGTGTCTCTGTGTTAGCATTATAAATCTATGGTTTCATTTCATTCCGCTCATAAATCTATATCATGTAATAATTTTGGACATAAAATTGTAAATTGCAGAGAAAATAGCAGAAACAGTAACAACTTTGAAACTTGAAAGTCATGCAAAAAATGGTTATCCAAGAAGGCCTAGTGAAACACAGAGAAGAAGATACAACAGATTTTAATTCTTGAGCACTAAAGTGGAATTCTACAAGTGCAACAACTTTGGACACATGGCCAAAGATTGTAGAATGATAGTCCCTCCTAGAGAATCACAACAGAATAACAACAGTCACAAACAGGAACCTCGGTAGAGAATATGGATAAGAAAGCAGAATCATTATAACAATGAAGAATGCACACTCACTCTACAAGCTAAACACAAGAAACGTGGTTGGCATGTTGACAGTGGCTACTCAAATCACATGACAGGTGATGAGGACATGTTTCTAACTTTGAGAAAGGAAAGACATGGATTGGTCTCCTTTGGAAACGACGACTCGGCTAGAATCATTCGAAAGGGCACAATGAGAATTAGAAACAAGAACACCAAGGAAGAAAATGTTCTACTAGTGGAAGATATGAAACATAATATTCTAAGTGTAATTCAAATGTGTGACCAAGGTCACAAACTTATGTTTGATTCATAGAAGTGAGAGATAAGAAAAGTATGTTCAGGAAAATGGGTTGCAACAACTGTAAGAACTTCAAGCAACATATATGTATTAAGTGAAATTGGAAATGAAAAGTGTTGGCTAGGAAAGGAAGATGAAGTTTGGCTATGACACAGAATAATGGGTCACATAAACTTCGATAACCTTGTCAAAGCCAGCAAAAAGAAAGCAGTCAGAGAAATTCCCCATATCACGAAGCCAACCAACACATTATGAAAGCATTGTCAACAAGGAAAGAAAACAAAGATCAGGTTCAAATCAAAGGAATACTCCAGAACAAGACCATGAAAATTGTGTATATTGATCTAGTTGGACCAACTAGAACAAAGGATTTAAAAGGTGAGCAATATTTTATGTTCTTGGTTGACGATTATACAAGGATGACTGATGTTTGTTTTCTCGGTATGAAATCAGAAGAATTTGAAAACTTCAAGGTATACAAGGAAATGGTTGAAAATGAACTGAATTCAAAAATTTAATGTTTGAGATCTAATAATGGAGGAGAGTTTACTTCAAAGGAATTTATGGATTTATTCAGCAAGCATGGAATAAAAAGGAAATTCTTTGTTGCTAGGACACCTCAACAAAATGTCGAAGTTGTTGAAAGGAAGAAAAAGACAGTACAGGAAATGGCTCGAACAATGTGAATGGATTCTAATTTGATAGATATCATTTGGACACATGCATTGCGTACAATAGTTCACATGCAAAACAAAATAATGCTCAGAAACAACAGTGATAAAACTCCCTACGAGCTATGGAAAGGAAGACCAGTGAATGTGAAGCACTTCAAAGTTTTTTGAAGAAAATGCTACATCAAAAGAGAAGATGGCATAATGGGAAAGTTTGATTCTCATGTGGACAAAGGTGTACTTGTTGGGTACTCAAGTACAAGGAAAGAATACAAATGTTTCAATATAAGGCTCAACAAAGTTGTGGAAAGAATCAATGTAACGGTTGATGAGAGAGGTGGACGGAAAATAAAGGAAGAAGAAAATGAGTCAATGGAACAGGTTTACGAAGAAGAAGCAAAGGATGAAGAAGTAGCAGAAGGGGAAGATGAAAAAAATCATATTGAAGTAGAAGAGAAAGAACAACAAGTACCTCCAAAGACACTTAACAAACAAATACAAAAGAATCATCCCTCATATCATATTATCAGGAACAAAGATGCAAGAGTTGAGACTAGAAGAAGAATTTGTTCACCAAAACAACTACACCTAGCACTCTTATCCTTGATTAAACCAAACAGTTTTGAAGAAGCCAGCAAGGATGAATTCTAGATAAAGGCCATGGATGAAAAGTTGGATCAAATAGAGAAGAATGACACTTGAGAATTGGTTCCAAGACCAAGATACAAGAATGTGATCGACACAAAGTGGGTCTTCAGAAATAAATTGAATGAAGATGGAAAGGTTACCAAGAACAAAGCTAGATTCGTATGTAAAGGATACAGACAGGTTGAAGGTATCTAATTTGAAGAGACGTTTTCCCCAGTTTCCAGAATGGAAGTAATCAGATTGATACTAGCTTATGCATGCTCCAAGAATATTAAAGTGTATCATATGGACGTGAAATCAACCTTTTTGAATGGGGAACTAGAAGAAGAAGTATAAATTGAGCAACCAGAAGGATTTCAATTGTCAGAGAATGAAGATTATGTTTGCAGGTTGAAGAAGGCCTTGTATAGTCTAAAACAAACCCCCAGAGCATGGTATTCTAGACTGGATAGATATCTACAACAGCAAGGGTTCAGAAAAGGAAATGCAGACAAAAACCTCTACATCAAGGTAACTCGAGATAGTATTTTATTAACTGAAGTTTATGTTGATGATATTATTTTTGGAAGTGATGATGACAGGTTGAGCCAAAAATTTGTAAATGATATGTAGAATGAATTTGAAATGTCATTACTTGGAGAACTATCCTTCTTTTTGGGTCTTTAGATATGTCAAAGAAACCAAGGCATTTTTATTTCTCAAACAAAGTATATCAGAGAAATGCTAAAGAGGTTCATAATGGAATATTGCAAACGAGACAATACTCATATGCAAACTAGTTGCAAGTTAAGAAAAGATGATGACTCAAAGTGTACAGATCAGAGGAAATACAGGTCAATGATTGGCATCTTACTTTATGTGACAACATCCAGACCAGATTTAATGCAGGTGACCAGGTGGATATTGGTGGCCACCCACCTGTTCCGAATTCCAACTGGCTTATTTTGGAAGTTTTCATGTCAGTACATCTTTTTGTACTTCTAGGGTTGTTTTGGGGCTCTAAACAGTGTTTTCTTGGCTTGCCATAGTCAAACTATAGATGGAGTGATAGTTTGAGGACATAATGCATAATTCTCAAAAATACCTTTTCAACGGGTTATCACGTGCCTAAAATGGAGATCGTATGAAAAAGTTACGACCCCGGGAAGTTAATGTACTAACTTACCCCAACGGGGCCCACATGACTTTTGGTGCTTCATATCCAAGGGTTAGGTTTTTGGATGTCTATGGTTTTGGAATTCATTTTTATCTTAAAAAGGCCTTCAGATCATCATTGTAATCATCTTCTTGCAAATGAGCATACCCATCACATATGTTCTCAAAGATAAAGCTACCACCATTCTAGTGAGTCTTGCACTGTGTATTCTTATAGTCTCTATACATTTATTTCATTAATAGAAATCATGTATTGTTGTATTTCTCTGTTTCTAGCAATTTTTATATGTATTTCATTGTAATATATTTGTTTTTATTTCGTTCCGAAAATAATCTGAATTAGTGGTATCAGAGCAGGCTACTCTTGATCATTGTTTAGTGCATGTCCCTGACGAGGTATAAGTATAGAAAGTTGGGTGTCGAGCTTGTCTCTCTTGAGGACAATCACTCTCACACGCCAAAGAAAACCTCTAGTGGCAGAAAAGAAAAACAACGAAGCAGAAGATTCTATTAACCTGTTGCTTGAGCAAGCTCTCTTGCTACAAAGGGATGAAATGATGGAGAATTTTTCCCATATCCTTCAACGTTTATCGATAGAAACAAGAACATATTCATCAAGCGACCACTTTGGAGGAACCTCTCCCTTCAAGGTACAAGTTAATTTTGATATTCCCGTATTTGAAGGTCAGATATATGCGGATTCCTTAAAAAAATAGTTGATATGCTAGAAGGTTATTTATCTATTCACAATTTTTCTGACAGGTAAAAGATCACCTTCGCACTCCTCAAGGCTCTCCCCCATGTCAAACATTGGTGGGAAACTTACTGGGAGAAAATTTCCACAGAGGAACAATACTACCATTTTGATAACTATGAATACCAGTACATGAGATGTACCACATTGCAGTAAGAGAAGAGTCAAATAGTGTTGGAGTTCACAAATAATTTACATACCTTGCGCACCAAGTTGGGTATCAAATACCCCAAGGGGCATATGGTTCTAAAATACCTTAGGGTTCTGCATAAGTACATACAAACCAAAATGGATTTCATAAACATCTCATCATTGGGAGCTACCTATCAATATGTTGTCAAAATCGAGAAAAAACTTAAGCACTAGAACAAATGTGAGTTTGGGTCTATAAATACACAACAACCAAAGCATGGTAAAGACGGCCCTAACCAACAGTATTTTGAAAACCAGTCTAAGACACAGGAAAAGAAGGGTAAAGGAAAGACGAAGAATGACACTGGGAAGTGGTGCGACTTCCACAAAATCCCCTAGCACAACACCGATGAATGTTGCTTGAAATAGTAATTGGTGGCCGAGATCAAAGACAAGGATTCGAACCCTAATTCGGAATCTAATCCAGAAAATATTGAAAATGGACAAATCATCAATGCAAATCCTACTTCAATTGTCGCGACCGCAACAATTCAACCAGAAGAACCAGTAGATCCTAAAGAGGGGGAGCACATCTTCCATTCATAGATGTGGGTGAAGGGGACCCTATTGCATTTCATTGTTAATAGTGGTAGCTAGAATAACCTCATCTCAATTGAGGTCGTCAAACAGTTGGGGTTGTTGACAACACCACACCCACAACCATACAACATCAGGTGGCTTCACTAGGGATGAGATCTCTGTGTCATCCAGCAATGTCGCCTATCCTATGGCATCCAGCCCTTCAAGGATGAGGTAATGTGTGATTATGTCCCTCTTTATGTCTGTGATGTTGTTTTGGGACAACCATATACGTGGGAAATTCATGTTGTTTATGATTCTCGACCCCGTAGTGTCATTATTACTTTGAGGGGTTAGCTCTACAGGATACCAGACGTAGTTCTAACTATTGTTCCACCAAAACAATGTCGTAAGGTAATCTCTCATACTAAAAAGTTCATCCTATTCACAGTATGTTCAAAGGATGCACAGAAGGCCACTACAACCATTGCAGCCTCAGCACCTTCTACCCAACATAAGAATATTACAGAAGAGAAAGAAGATATTGTTTCTTCACCTACAATAGTGCCTACAAAATGCCTTGTCAATCCTAGAGACAATAGGTTAGTGGAACATATTCAACCCCGCTACCAATATGCTTGTGACATCCTTCCACAGACCAACCAGCGCAACTTCACCAACAAGGCACGTAACTCACTAAGATTCAGATTCAAAAAACGCTTTCCCCTCTTCCCCGGGCACTCAACACAATGGATACCATTGCTTTCTAAGGGGGGAGGATTGATCTGGGTGGATATTGGTGGCCAACCACCTATTCCAAATTCCAACTGGATTATTTTGGAATTTTTTTATGTTAGTACATCTTTATGTACTTCCAGGGTTGTTTTGGGGCTCTAAACAGTATCTTCTTGGCTTTCCACAATAAAAATATAGACATAGTCAATTTTTTATGGAATAATGCATAGTTTTCAAAAACACCTTTCCAACGGGCTATCACATGTCTAAAATAGAGATCGTATGAAAACGTTACGACCTCAGGAAGTTAATGTACTAACTTACCCCAATGGGGTCCACATGACTTTTGGCGCTTCATCTACTAGGGTTAGGTTTTTGGATGTCTAGGGTTTTGCCATTCATGTTTATCAAAAAAAGGCCTTCAGAGCCTCATTGTAATCATCTTCTTGCGAATGAGCATAGTTGTCACATCTCTTCTTAGAGATAAAGTTGCCACCATTCTAGCGAGTCTTGCACTCTGTATTTTTATAGTCTCTGTATATTTATTTCATTAATAGAAATCGTGTATTGTTGTATTTCTCTATTTATGGAAATTTTTATGTGCATTTCATTGTAATATATCTTATTTCATTTTGTTCTAAAAAAAATCTGGATCAACAAGCAATTGGACAGGTGGCACGATTTCAAGCAGCACCAAAGGAATCACATGTTCTAGCAGTAAAGAGGATATTCATATATCTCAAGGGTACATAAGATTTTGTATTATGGTATCCAAAAGGAAATGATATATCACTTATTTTTAGGTCATTAAATGATCTGTCACTTTTTAACAACCTATTTTTCCATATTTAAACATTTAATGATGTCCTATTTAGGTCATTATCTTTGGGTGCGTATCCCGAGAAGATGGAGAGGAATTTTCAAAAAATGAAAGAGGTTTTTCTCAAAAACGGATTCATATATAAAAACCTCTCTCAGTTTTGTAACATGTATTATTATTTAGGATATATGATGACATATTTGACCCCTATGTTTCATCAAACCAACTCCTCTTTTCTAGCAGATAGTTCAGATTTTGTTGTGAAGTATTTTGTAACTATAGCTCAATTTTAGGATGTCAGTTGAATTCAATTTTTGAAGGATAGGAAGACACTCTTGTATATATTGAATGAAGCTACATGATCTCAAAGGAGGGTTGTAAAGGGTGAGAGAGACTAATCTTTGGTGGTGCATATTGTATTTTCCATTACTGAAGTTAATGAAAGTGATAAATCAGAATTACCTGGTATTGCTCTCAGAGGTTCATGTGATTGTACTCTTATTTGTATGTGCTCCTTCTATGTATGTATCTCTTTGTTTACATTTGATTCATTCTAATATGTCTTTAATCATGTTTAAATGAAATTTTGTATCAGAATTCATCTTTAAATCGATGCTCTATACATGCATTTGAACACTGTTGTGTTTTTACACTATGATCACCTCAAGATTCATCTAGATCTGATGCCTTAGGTTGATTATTGATGTTTTTCTTTGTTATATTCCACCTAAAACGACTTGATTAACATAGAAGAGTGTTTTCTATCTTGCCTCTTAGTTGTTTCTATCAAAATTACCAAGCATTTATCCAGTCATTGACCTTAGATATTATTGACTCCATGCCCAATGAAATTTCTATCAGCTCTTCCCTCAACCACATCCTAAAACCCTTATTTATATTTCATATTTGGCCACTGACCTTAATTTATAGGTGTTACGAGGAAAATCAATCTATGGCATGGGGTAAACCATGACATATGGAAATGACTGCAGAAATCAACTCTAATCTCAAGTATGCTATATAAACAAATATGATAACAAGACAAGATAAAGAGCCTACCTCGTCCAGACATTCGATGAAGTCCATCGTTGAGCACTTGACTCAAAACAATACACCTGCAACTTGTCCTCAACAACTAATATGCACAAGAATATGGTGATAATATATAAAGTTATCACATACAATAGCATAATCCATCAATATTCATAACAAATACGCCCATGGAATAACAATTCAAATATTTGCAAGATATTAATTGGACGAGAAAAGAGTGTTTCTATTAAAATGTAATCAACAGAAGTGTATGAATGAAAAACTTATGTGTCAGCATGTTCAGAACCAAGAAACTAAGTCCCTTCCAGTTGTGCCTCCACCACTTCAATCCTCAACCAAAGGCAAGCTCATATAAGAGAGAAAATAAGATTCTCCATCAAATAAGGAAGAGCTTGGGGGTTGGACAATGTGTTTAGACTTAAAAGGACAAAAGGATGCAGACTCAATATAAAGTGAATAATTTCTCCAGAGTAACTTTGCTCTCAAAGTTGAATTCTTCTCCTCTTCTCCACAGCTTGGATATGGCCCATTTATATCCTTCAAATGGAACTGAAGGGCCGAGTCGGAATGTTTCCATTATATGGAAGGTCAAGGATCATGGATCTTGTGACGTGACATGGAAACCCGACAACATTTTTTTAATTTTGGGCACAAAACCTGATGTATGCGGGTTGTAATGGTTCAACCTGCGTATACACATGTTTTATAGTTGTTAGGGTGCGTATATGTGGAAAAATACAATTTTTAGCTCTGGGAACTGCAAAAGGGAACTTCAAGTCTGCATAGGGAAATGGAAAAGGCCTTATGAGAAAGGTTGCATAGGGTGAGGAAAATCTTGTTATAACAGATGCCCCCTAATGTGTGAGGTTAGAGGAGTATCTACGATGGCCGAAATATATTATAATTCCCAAAAGTGGAGTAATGGAGAACCATCTGGACGAACTAGTTGCTCATAAGAATATTACAATCCATAATGACTTTGCACACATGGTTGCCAATTTGAATTACACTATAGATCCATGTGGAAATATACCAAACAGTTGTTCATGGCCATGAATAGGAAATACAAAAGTAGATACATGTCATAGGCCGTCATAGTCACGAACAAGGCCCAATGAAAACCAGTCTCAAAATCAATCTGAAGATGTCGGTATACAATGGAGTACAATTTGATCTCCCATGATCACTAAAGTCATATAGGTACTAGTCCAATGAATGATATCAACAGCTCAGGAAAGTTGTGACTATGAACTGATGTCTTCAAGTCTTCTACATGATCCGCCAAACGTGAAATTCTACATCATGTGAATAAATGAGTTGAGGTCGAACACAATGAGACTTTGTTTGATTACCGATCATTAAGGTATACCATTAACAAACGTGAGACAACCTACTGATAATGAAATTAGGTATCAAGGCACCAAGTACATTCTTACAAATGTGAATAAATGTGTTGAGGTCGAACACTTGAAGAATCCATCGATCAGGAGACATTGATGTATTCTCAACTATCGATGGCGAGAGAACTTGCCACTGATGACTGCAAGCCTCTAGGTACTCATAGGACTCTAGGTCTTGTTTCCTGGATATATGGGTTGAAGTCAATGGAAGGAGACTCACTGAAAAGAGATAATTAAGGCATCTCTCATCATTCATCATGATGTACAAAGTAGGATCTTGATGATTTGGAGGAACTCGAATGAAGAACATGTTCACGAACTAACGAACTTGTGTTTCTTCCACATGCACTATATGCAAGAAGTGCATGAAAAAGACCCTCTGAATAGCATCCAATAAGGAAAGTTGTCTATAAAGGATAGGAAACCACCAATAAGGATAATGTCATCCAAGACATTGCATGAATCCTAATGTACGAATAGATTTATTACCTTCCAACACAAGGGAAACCCCTCAGTCAACGACCAATGAGTAGATGTCCATTGTTGGGTTCAAGGTTACCTACCCATAAGGAAAATAGGACCAGGGTACATAGTAGGACTACAGCTTCATGTAACTCTGAGACACACTGATGGTATGACCGACATGCAAAGTCAAGAGTTCTGAGAAATCATTGACATGAGCTTACAGACATCCTTTGAACAAGAGCATGAGACATATGGATGACTCTAGCAGCATAGACTCAATGATGAAACTTTGCGACACACTGATGGTATGACCGACATGCAAAGTCAAGAGTTCTGAGAAATCATCGACATGAGCTTATAGACATCCTTTGAACAAGAGCATGAGACATATGGATGACTCTAGCAGCATAGACTCAATGATGAAACTTTGCGATGCAGGAGGCAACAATCAAACTCTCCATAGGGACTGGAAGATTAACCAGTCAGGGGAGTAAAATCTTAGTAACTTGCTCAACTTCCTAAGATCATGATAAACCCAAAATTTTGATGACAAGTGGACTCAAAAGTTTTTGCTTTGTTCAAAGGCGACACGACTGCTGCCAACATAAGATACTACTCTTTTCCCGCCCATCTTTTTTTGTTTTTTCATAGTCAAATGAATTCTATGATACAAAGGAGGAAACGAGTGTCGCGAGTAAGCAACTAGTTCCAACAGTGGAACATACCTATGCTCAATGAAAGGAGGTGCATGTAGGATATGAAAACTCGGGGGAATATTTCCTCTTGGGGTATAGGGTGTCAAGCTGCAAAGGATATAAATAATGCTCTACTTGGTTGATGATGCAAACTGCTGACGTGATAGGCTTATAATGTGAAAGCGAGAACCGAAAATAAGCTCAATACTGCAAGCAAGATAATGAGATGCAATTATAACTTAACGCCAAAGAATGTCCTTTTTCGTAAATTTAGTCTACTTGGTTTGAAAAGGGATAAATTTACACCAAATAGACGTCCTTTCAAATCCAATTTATGTGTGTGAAAAAGACAAGTTCACTCAACAATATTTTCTCTTTTTGAGAGATTCGGAAAAGAGCTTAAACCAGACTCGTTGGTGTTGTTCTAAGAATCATATCATGGGGGAGGCCAGGGATCCTATGTAGGACTTCTTTGAAAGGTCAACAACTTACAAACAACTGACACAAGCTTGGGAAAACCCAAAGATTTCCAAGTAGAGGAATATAAAGTGCTTGCAGAGGTTACCTTCTCTATGATATATCAAAGAATTCCCCTTATCTAGAAGGGCATATAAGAAGGAATTTGATACCCCATGATCCAAGATATTTTCATCGAGTGACTTGTAAAGAATTGCATTAAATGAGCATAAATTAAAGTGCACCATTAAAGAAGGAAAAACTCAAAATTGAAGAGACATAAGCATCAAATCTGAACACAAAAACTTGATAATGGATTTCGTCCCTGGTGGACTACGTCTCTAGGTCCTGCTCTCAAATGGATAGGCTCTTTCATTAACTCAACAAAAGAATTTGGAAAAATACATAAGTATACCTCATTCTGAAATCAAACTGCAGAGATAATGCTCAAATCAGAAAAAAGACAGCATCATTGAATTAGTGGCGTCAAATTACCCAAAAATTACTGTCTCCATGCCTCGATCCGACTCTGGCACTCCCGGGCCCAAGAAGAAATTCGTCTTGGTTTCCATGCCCTCTCTGCAACCTGCATTAATGACTGGACTGCATAGATTTGTGTGCCTAGGGGGTCATATCGTACGCACACCTCCTTCTCTAGCTGTGCGGACTCAATATTTAATATTTTTTTTTAGCGTTAGTTACAATGTAAGGTACCTGTTGGTTTGGGCAGATTTGTTAAGGCGCATATGGGGGAGGAGGTCTTGGGGTCAAACCCGCGGGCCTCCCCCTTTTGGGTTTGTATCATTTCAATATATAAATATAACATATGGTTTGTTCACTATAGTCAGCGATGGTGCTATCCATATCCCAATGATTTAACTGTGGCCAAGTTTGGCATGGTCCTCCAGATTTGGCGGACCCGCCAAACAATATATTTTTTCAAATTTTGCTCTCGGACTCTCATTGAGCATTTCCTGCATGCCACGTGGCAGCCTCTGATTGGGCCACTTGGAGGCCTCTTACTGGGCCACATTGTCCTCTTCCAATTCAGTACACCACGTCATCATGCCACATCAGTGTACGGACCGTGCGGATTTTCACGTGGCAACATCCAATTGGTCCACGAATCGGCCTGAAAACGCCAAAACTGGGTGACATGTGGTAGCCTCTAGTGTTTCCATGTTAGCATGACACGTGTCACCTTTCTGCTCCTGCCATGTGTGTTGTATGAATGTTTACATTATCCGTACAGATGCTGACGTCAATAGTACGAATGCTGACTCATCCCCTATTGACTGGGCTAGGTTGACCAAACTTTGACTATGAATATATTTCAATCTGTAACTATGTTTGACGAGCCATTTGTGCTGTTAGAAATATTGCGACGCTCTCTTTGTGATGATTTCATTTTCATTGAGTTTTGGGAACTTTGAATTTTTTTCCCTTTCTCTGTCTGTTGAAGCCATTCTGAGCATTTTGAGTTGCCTCTGCGAGTTCTGAGTTGTTCTTAGCCTTGTTTGGATCCTTTATGGATCACTCCTTCCCACTGAGATCTTTTTGGACCACCAAAAGCTTTCATCAATCAACAGGTAAGTGAGGAAAGAGTCCCCTCACTTTGTCCTTCTCTATCCACTTTGCCTTGCTTGGATGTGTGCCCTTTAAGCCTACTCGAAGGTAATCAACATCACCCCTACGTGAAGTCCTCGTACTCCTATCCAAGATGATATATTCATGTAAATCATCCAAGAATGCAAGTGAAAACTCATCAAATGAAGGTATTGAAACTTCCGCATCTTGATCCATGATCATGGGAAGCTCAAAAAGTTTCAAGTTCTCAATGTTCACAACTGAGTAAATATACATGTAAGGTGGAAGATACAGATGAAAAGCATTGGTACCACTTTTCTCCAAGATAGTGAAGGGTCCATAACGAATGGGCTTGAGTTTCTTTCCTTCATCCTTAAATCTCTCCTTGTTGATGTGACCCCATACCCGGTCTCCAACCTGGAACTGATGATCAACCTTGCGCTTGTCATGTCGAGATTTATGTTGTGCTTGAATTTTCTCCAAATTTTCCCTGACTACTTGTTGTATCTGTTGGATCCTCTTGATGAACTTGCAGACTCTGTCCTTTGTTCGCTCTTCATTCACATCGTCATCTCTCACATACGTCAAGTCCAAAGGAACCTTGGGTAGGTACCCAAAACATGTCTCAAAAGGTGAATTTTGAGTGGATGAATGTAAATATTGGCTGTAAGCATGATGTACATAGGGTATATGTTCATCCCATAACTTGGGATGCTTGTTGCAGTAGCCTCGAAGCAAAAGTGCCACTGTTCAGTTTACCACCTCTATTTTTTCATCGGTTTGTGGATGGAAAGCAATGCTCCTCTTCAATTTGGTGTCCATCATCCTCCACAAGCTAGTCCAAAATTCCCCAAGGAATCGAGTATCTCAATCCAAGACAATGGATGTGGGTAACCCAAAGTGAACCCAAACATACTGAAAGAAGATATTAGCAGAATGCTCAGCAATGATCTTCTTTTTACATGGCATCAAGATACACATATTTTTGAACCTATCCACTACAACATACAAATAGTCATGACCCCCTTTGGTCATTGGTAAACCCCCTACAAAATCCATGTAGGTACTTTCCCATCTATGGGATGGAACAAGAAGTGGTGAGTATAGCCCCAGTTTTCTATCAGTGGGCTTACAAGTAGAACACATCACACACCCATTTACATATTTAGTTACAATTGATTTCATTTGAGGCCAATAACAACACCTATGCAAATGATCCATAGTCACTAGTACATATTGTAAAAATTATGGCATTCTATTTGCAGCATTATGGACAAAATTCACCATACTGTCGAAAAATAGAAGAAATTTTAAAAACAAATTTCCATATTGGCCGATAACGTCACTATTGCCACGTTGACATCTCTCTTGCCACATTGTTGTCTCTCTTGCCACGTTGTCGTCTCTCTTTCCACATTTGCCACATAGTCGTCTCTCTTGCCACATTTGTGACATAGTCGTCTCTCTTGCCATGTTTGTGAAGATAGTGGTCACAGTTGCGACCTTGTGGAAACTAGTTAAGGAACTCAGCTGTAAATTACTTGCATAATTTTTCAGAAGTTAAATTTCAGTAGTAAATTAATTTATGGGTGATTAAAATTATTGGCAACAATTTCTGCTTGTTGAGTTTAAAGAAAATTTAACTGTTAGATGTATAAAGAAATCACATGGTGAACAAATGACCTTTGAGCTTTTAGGAACAAAATAGGTAAAGTTTTTTATAACTTAAAATGAACCTTTGCAAATATGTGTTATAACCCTAAAATGCACCATACAGGTTTACCTGGCATCAGGCCAACTCATGCCTCTTCCTAGCCAAAGCCTTGCTGAGTAATTCCTCAAAAACCACTTAAAAACAAGCAACCCGCGCCCTAACTTCTCACTGGGCG
>SNQJ01S0093869.1:25890-57881 GCA_010110895.2 Picea sitchensis | reverse complement strand
TCTAGATAGACCCGGAGACGGGAGATACCTAATGACAAAGCGTCACGAAGTAACTCAATAACTGCGCTATACTCAGCAACATTGTTTGTGGTGTCACCTAAGCATATTCCTCCGGATGATAACAACTGACCCTGTGGTGTGAATATTACCCAAGCTGCGGAGGCAAGCCTCCGCGTGTGTCGACTAGCACCGTCCGCATATTTGTGTCGAACAGAAATACCCAACAATCAGATAGATAGAAAGAGAGTGTGTCAAGATCAAGATGTTAATATTAATAATCATATCTTCGATACTAATAGACCAGAATGCTTCCTTTCAGGTAATTTTAAGGGCCATTTTTCATGGTTTTTTTCTCATTTTTTAGGGCCAAAATGTGGGTTGTCTCGCTGGATAAGTTTCCTAAATCATGAAACATTGAGGAAATGTGCTTGAAATATCCCTGAAAAAGCCCTGTAAACTAAAACATCGTTTCCAAAATCTGATATGGCCTTGAAACATTTCAGTGTCATATCCCCTGTATATCCACTCCATTTTAGAATCTAAAAAGTTGACTGGTGTTTCAGGCACATTTGGCAACCTTCTCTAGTAATATAGGGTGCCTCCTATAAGGCTTAAGCTATCACTAGACATGAGCCATTATTCGAGCACCTATTGAGTTCAATATCATCTAAAGTCAAGCTTCAGAAGGTAAATCTCATCCTCAGTCATATCATGAATAGAAATCTACAAGGTCTTGGTATAGGTTCTGAAATCATCAAAGAATAAGGCCCCCTAAAGAGGAAAAATGTGATATTTTTGGGTACAAATCAAGAAATGGGTCATCATAGGTGTGGATCACAACATCCAAGGATGCTATTGGAAAATAAAAAAATTGCAATGGCACATCTTGAAAGAGTGGGGGGGCTCTAAATTCAAATACAAATAATCTAGACTCTAGAGTGTTTCTCAAACGTCATCATGGAAGCCTTGGAGAAAAAGCAATGTTGAATGAGACAGGAAACACCACTAGGACCACGAACATTACCAGATATCTATATGCCTATTCTAAATTCTATAGCCTAATGATATTTAATAACTGGGGACAAGGCCCATTCAAGGCTCTCATGAATCCCAGTGGGAAGATAAGATCACACCTAGTAATGACATCCTAAAAGGTGCTTGGAGATGACCACAAAATCCCATTACACTTCCAATAGGCAATGCAGATACCCCCAAGCCTCTTGGGATCCATCACTTAGAATACCATGGATGTGGCTAACTCGAAGGAGGAAAATCACTAATCTAGGCCCTAATCACCAGCAACCATCCATTTATTACCCTTCCTAGCAACAAAAAACATGGCAAGTTCCTTTTTAAGTTCTCCCACTTGGAATCTATTGAGATCCTCATTAAAATACATCTTGTTGGGAAAAAATAATATCATTTTTTTGGTTCTCAAAGCTCATCGTGTCATGACCTCTTGGGCATGTCATAACCTCGTGGACGTGCCCAGTTTATGAAGCCATGTCATGATCTCTTGAGCATGCCTAGTTTATGAAGCCATGAAATTATTTCTTGGGTATGCCCTGTTTATATTATGTCATGACCTCTTGGGCGTGCCTCATTTATGAAGCCATGCTATGACCTCTGGGGCATGCCCAAATTATCAATGCAGATTAGCATAGTTTGTCAATGTTGAGTCAAATTCAGCTTCAGCAATGAACATCCACTTCATTAATTATGAATGCTTATAGTCAACATACATATGATGCACATGATTGAGATGATATTTCTTAGGGCTTACTATAGGTCTAAAATATTTTCAACCATCCTTGATGTATAGATAGCTCCATAGTCTCTACAAAGGAAACCTTTTCAAAACTTGGATGCCATCATCACTATCCACAAACAAAAATCTTTGTGACCCATGGGAGACTAATGTTTTCCCTCTCTTAATAAACATGTATAAATACGATTTATTTCAGCTCTATTGTGCATCACAAAAGCTTCTATGAGATCATTACTCCCATATACCTACACAAATCTCGTCTCACTTGATTTCCTAAAACCTGCAAGCTCATGAATTTTAGTCAACATCTAACATCAATACCAAACCTAATCGAACATTGATTTCACAAATCTTAACTGAAAACATTGAAAAACAATAAAGATTCAGACAAGTGCATGACAGTGTGCACTACATGTCTTAACAAGAGGGTTAAAGCTAAGCTTTATTTTTTTCATTTTTTTAGTATTTTCGCAATTCTTCAAAAAAGTATTTTTTTTATATTGCATTTCATTTCATTTAAATTTGTGATGAAACACAATGTAATTTTTTTGCTATAAAAGACAAAATGCTTCACATAGCCCACATGAATAAGTCTTCATCTGACTTATGGCACTTTTATCATGCACCAACAAAGCCACTGGTTTGTTATCTGATCTTTAAGGAAAAGCAAACATTGTGGTAAATAATATAAATAAGCACCTTTGGATTGCAAAGTGAGCGCCTCAGATTTGTAAAGCACCCATCACAAACAACAGTAAGAGGACAAATTGTTTCAAGTTCCTTGTCGGCTGTAGACTTGTACTTTACACCCTTCAAAACCACATCCTTCTCAATCAAAGAAAGTACAGTTCCTTGCTCCAAATGAACCCTGCAGTCACATGAAATTTAATTCAAATTAACTTCTAGTTCACATTGGTCATACAAGCAATCAATATACAAGAATGGAGTAGAATGAAATGCACATGGCAACCTAATAAACTGCATCAATTGTGCAAATTAGTTATAATTGTAAGTCTCCTAGATTATATGCACTAACAATAATGCCAACCACCAAGAATCATGTGAATCTGGAAAGAAGACCCAAGTTTGGATTGGTGTAAGTTTTACCCCAGTACAACAAGCATAGAAGGCTCAAGACATGCCATTACTACAATGGCCTAAATAAGTTAATGATAGGAATAGTACCCTGAAAGACTGAAGAATTGGTCCCTCTAACGTATAATGAAGTTGAAATGAACCCACATTTTTTACTAAGAAATGAAGGTACAACATTTCCATCGACGACAAGAGTTCAAACACTCAAGGCTGCACTAGAATTTACTGTATAGGCTTGTGAATGTGTTGCTACAAAATGTTGTTGTGTGCTGCAACAAGCTATCTGAAGTTTTGAACAACAAGCAAGATTTCTAGGAAAAGCTTTTAATTATCCACAGACTCAACTTAAGTTTGAAGATTTTTATGAATAAATTTAGTAAAGAAATCTTCCTTTAACTATTAATATATGAAAGTATGTACAATTTGGCTATTTTTACCCGAAAAAGAGGGCAACATGGAAGCCACCACAAGCTAACAAAGAGTCATCTACAAAAGCCTTAGAAGTTATCAAAGTTGTCCAAATCATAAGTTCTATCAAAACTGCCACCTTGGAATACAACAATAAAACTATTGTCCTCAAAAAACCACTTGGCATAAAAGAAAAATAAACTTAAAGTCGTGCAATCAATGCACAAAACAAAGTGATAGCACATATCCAAGATAATCATTTAGGTTGTTGTCAGGATTAGACTTGCATCAAGAGTAGGGTCATCTTCGTCATTCATGGAGGGTCTTCACCCCATTACTAAGATGGCTCTGTAGTTCCCCAACCATCATCTTCAAGCTGCTTTTCATTTTCCATGATAGCCAAGGAAAAAGTTTGGAAGTTATCAGTCAAAAGCCACAAAGGAAAGTTGTGAGTGCATCTGTGTTGCCACTCCCGGTTTTCTTTCACTATTTGGCCAACTTTGTGTCGTGGCCTCCCATCACTGTGTTCAAAATCCAGATTGCCTGGAGCAGGCAGAGATCTAACAGCAGGTACAAGTGTGCCACATCCAACTCCACGTTTTTTTGGCCCTATATAGTGATATGCAATGGGAGAATGGCACATGTCAGCAAACTATCAACCTAATAAAAAATATGTTGTTTGGGCCCAACTAAACATAAAATCATTCTGTTTTTTCCCAGATAAGAAATAAAACTTCAATTCTAATGAGTTTTCATTCTTCTTGAAACTCGATGGCCCAAGGAAATTAGTCTCCTAAGAGGGCATCCTTCCAGGAAATGGAGACATGGAAAATCTGGCCAAAAATTCAAAGACCCACTTCCACGCTGACTTAGAAAAACAACATAACCAAATCTTATGCTTAAGACTCTCTGGTCACCTATAGAAATGACACTTGGCCTTGGAGGAATCCAAGATGGACAAATCAATGACCAATGGAAAACCCACCCAAGATAAGGTACCAAGCAAAAAAGGGCTTCATTGTTTCAACCAGGAGTTTCCATATGTTGCACAATGAGCCAAGTCATTTGCTTGCACTGTGGTCTTGTTAACCCCTAGATTTTCACCCTTGAAAGTCTTGAGGGTTAAGAGCCAGCATGAAGCACTTTGGTTAGCATACTGATATTTTCCCAAGGTTTTAACACTTATGTTGAGCAGGAGGATGGTTCACACATGAGGCAGGTACATGATCAGTACAGGGTTATTTAGTTCAAGAGTCACAGTCTACTTGGTTTCCATGAATTTGTGAGAGATAGATGTATACAAGTGTTGCTACTTTTTAGGAGGCACGGTTTGAGTGGGTCTCCTGACATTTTTGGGCAGTTCAGAGCATACAATATGAGTCTTGCAGGATCCCAGGCCCAATGACATTTTTTCGAGCGACATGCAGGAACTTGCTATTTTTGGCAGGTTGTGATTCAGGCCCCAGATTCATATTTTGAGAGTGCGGTATTGATCCTTGAGGGATCCAGAGGCCTTTAGACCTTGTTTTCCAGATGATGTCACCCAGATTGCTATTTTTAGCAGGATGATATCTCTCTTCCCTCAATGCAAAGTTATAACTCAAGAAGATCAAGATGAAAAGAACCAGGTACCATATTCCTATTGTTGGATGAGGGGGGATGACTGACTCAAAGCAGAAGGCTTAATGATAAGAGATGAGGAGACAAGACATAAGATGACTCGAGACTTGATTTTCTATTTTTTCATAGAGAAAGTTCCAATATTCAAACCTATAATCATTAGGCTTCAACATGAAACCTAGATACTTCACCTCATTATTAAAGGAGGATGAATGAAAAGGAATAATTTGGACTATCCTCTATCTTGGTCAATTGCTAAACCATTGAAAGAATATTGGATTTGAGTGAGTTTGCTTCCATCCCAGTTTCTATATAGTATAAATCTAGAATTTCCTTATATTTCTTTGCTTCCCTCATAGTACACAAACCAAACAAACACCTCTACCCCCAACCCTATAATTCATCATCTCAATATTAGGATTTAGGGATGGAAATTGAGGCATTTCTAGAATGTTCTTAGATCCCTTCTCACTACTAGAAATGGATTAAGGAGATTTGGAAAATATCGACATAAATTCAATTTGTGCTACCATGGATTTGTTTAGCTCCTCTTGGATTTCTTCCTAGCTTTGATAATCTTCTCTACCCCTTACATTTATGGTTGCGATGTCATTTACTTCTATTTTTTATCTATTGTGTTAAATGACAACATTGTGAGGACATAGATGTTGTGTACTTAGATTTATATGAATCATGATCTATATGGTAATGTTCAATAGTTGAAACTATATGGTAATGTTCAATAGTTGAAACTATATGGTAATGTTCAATAGTTGAATGGGTAGAAGGAGACTCACGCCCATTCATGAAAATAATTTTATGCTCGGCCATTCATGACATCGCGCCCATTCACAAGCAGAGATAGTTGAGAGCTCGAGCTCGCGGTTAGAGAGATCTCACAGAGGGCACAGGGAGAGAGCTCACAAGCTACGCGCTTAGAGAGAGCTCGCGGAGGGAACTGACTAGGACAGAGAACTCGCGAAGAGAATAGTAAGTTGTTGAAAATACACTCATTGTCAATACACTCTGCTGCATGCTTTCCTAGCTCCAAGTTCCCATAGATTCTGCAGGCACCAAGCAATGTCCAACATATCTCAAATCATAATCTCGAATCATTGAATCAAACAAGTGACGGGCTTCCGCGCAAGTAGGCCTATGTGGCTACAAGAAGGAATAACACCAAAAAAGGTGGTATGATTAGGTTTAATTCCTGCCCACTGCATTACTTCAAAGATTTGGAGAGCATTGTAACCTTTTCCATGCTGTGCATACCCACCAATTATTGCATTCCATGAAACCACATCTCGTTTGGGTATTTTTTCAAAAACCAATTCTCCATCCTCTATGCTCCCGCACTTGGTATACATTGTAAAAAGAGCATTAGCAACAGAAACATCTGTGTCACATCCTGTTTTGATCATGTGTGCATGGAACATTTTTCCCTTTTCTAGGGTAGCTAATGTGGCACATGCACTAAGAATACTGGAAAAGGCAAACTGATTTGGCTTAAATTGTGTTTGTAGCACTTCAGAAAAAAGGTTGAAAGACTCTTTTCCATGCCCACTTTGATCATATCCAAAAATTAGTGCAATCCATGAAATAATGTCATGCTTAGGCATTTTCTCAAAGACTTTGTCAGCATATTCTATTCTTCCGCATTTAGTATAAAGAGTAACTAGAGTATTCCCAATTGAGAGGTCTGATTCAAACTTCCTTTTCAAAATACAAGCATGAATTCCATTGCCATGTTCCAGAGCTCCAAGGGATGCACATGCACTTAGAACACTAGAAAACATGAATTGATCAGGCTTTATGCGAGCCCTTCTCATCTCAAGTTTTAAGTATTTGTTATCACTGAAATTTCGTCCGCACAGGGAGACAAGAACTCCGCATCATCAACACAGAAAAACAGTCATTCATGGCACAAGGTTAATTCCACAGCACAGCAAAAGGGTCAAAACTATACAAAATGGCCAAAAAATTACAAGGCGCTTTGCACCGGGCCTTGTATATGTATCTTCATGTCGGAAGCGCTCTTGGCGGTAGTAGGAGTGCAAACCCGCAGCGCTTTATAAGCTTAGGCGCGACTTATGAAAGGCTGAATTGACCTCCAACCACTAATGGATGGCTCCCAAGTCGATTTGACGCAAAATCCGAGCTCAATCTTTAGTGGGAGGCGGTCAAAGATTCCCTAATGAGTGACCCTTTCAAAGAGCCTCTTTTCAGATTCAAAAGAGGTTGCATAGTAACTCAATGTTTGGTTATAAAAGCCATGAATGACCACCATTTCTTCAAAGGAATTCTTTGTATTGTTATACTGCTGAGATTGCTGAGGACTCATTCTTTGGCAATAAGACATAATCAACACCATTCATAGGCTTTCCATCTCTCACTAAGTGGATAATCTTGAGTTCTTTTCACTCACCTTTCATCTTTCATTGTGGAAACCTTGTCGGTTGAGGGCCTGAAAGAGAACCTTCCATTGGAGAGGAAAGGACCCAAGTCCTCTTTCCATTATTATCGCCTTTGGATTTCATCTGTCAGACCGGCTTATATATTGGTGATATTGGTCCATTTTCATTTGTTTTATTTTGTTCCTATGCTCATAGTTTTATTTAGTTTTGTTTAATTCTTTGTTAATAGCTTTGTTGTTTAACAACCTTTTACCACGCTCCCGGTTGTCGCGATAGCGGTTCAACTAGGCATGTAGCTTGTGACTTTTAACTCATCAAGCGGCAGAAAAATTGCCAAAGCCAGTTGTGACGTCTTTGGGGATATGTATAAATTCCTCCTCATTTGGGCTTCATTGCTGCACGAGTTTCCGACTTGCCCGGGTTCTAGTAGGCCTCTGAACTGATTAGCAGGTCAATTCGCCAGTGGAGAAATTGATCGAATTTTTCTTCTGGGACTTTTTGAAGCTTGGTAGCCTTGGGTATCACCACCCTGTTGGCGATAAGGCGTAAAGCGCTTTTTCTCCCTACGATTACGTCAGCGGCGCCGCAGCATAAATCGCCTCTGATCACACCGCAGGGTAAGCGCATTGTTAAATTTGCATTGTAAGACTTTGGATGTTTTGGAAAATCATTTTCACAGCAGATGATAATGTGTAAGCTCGAATACTACACCACTTAGCCTCAACTTATAAAGGGGATCATCTATCAAACCTATAGAGCATAGGAGGATAAAAAATTCATTGTCCCTTATTTTGCTTGCTGGTTTACTAATCTAAGTTAAAACATCAATCTTAAACCATCTAAAATTCATTCGGGGACTAGAAATTAAGTAATAATCAGTATGCTCTTTTCTTGGGCCATTGTGCGATCTTTAGAATCAGAAAAGGATTGAGAATTGATCTCACCTCCTTAAACAAAATTTCAAACAAAATTGCAGGAGAGGACAAAGGCTCTCTTTGAGACCCCTCTTAGTTTCATTTTGTCAAACACATTCTTGTAAAGGGTCCAATACATGCCCACATGTCAACAAAGCTAAGTGTTGGAATTTGCTTTCTTAGATCGAGAGAAAACTAGGAGAGTTAAAAGTTTATAGCAGGCCCACATGCCCACATGTTCAATCTGGAATAGTTTCACGCTTTTTTAGATTAACTCACATGAGGTTAAAGGATATCAACGGACCACAATGTCCACAGCTAGTTTCCTAGGCTTTTAAAAATTCCGCCGAGGTTGTACCAATACCATCTAGTTGATTTAGGTAATCAAACTGTTGTAAAGGACCAAGTGATGTCCACATGTTGCAAGGTGACATCTAACAATAAAATTTGGTTACTTTCACTCACACAAAAGCCACTTTTTGCACTCACATAGCCCTTTTCTCGAAACGTGGAGGTCGTGGGTTTCCTCCAAGGGGATTCTGAAAGCACCCCATCCTTTCTTGATTGGACTATCCACTTCCCACTTTTAAATCAAAGCAGGGTTGGTTTCACCCCGACCTCACAAAACAAATTTCAAATCTTTCAACATCACTAAGTTGTCCTCCACATGAAGTGCCAAAAGAAATTTTTAGTCTGAGTGGATTTCGGGGGTAGGTTTCCAAATAACCCCCCGTCATCAGTTTCTCACAATTTCAAACATGAGGATTGATGACAAATAGGGGCTTTCAAATCCTCCAAGTCAAACGTTCCAATCACCATAAGGCTGGGAGATACCCGGGTGAAGAGATTGAAAAGCAGAGGTCTGGTTGTTCTGTGCATCTCCCCTAGAGGCACCCACCTCTTGGAAGGGATTCGACCCGTGACCCATTTCTTAGGCGAAAATCTAAATGCCGCACTTAAACCGAGGTACCTAGTAACCAGATTTAAGACATCTACCAATTGGTGATTATTGGTACTGTCGCACCTTGGAGCATTTTATTATTATTTATTGGGGAGGTATGGCCGATGCTGGGATATTACGCCCTCTACCCCTCATTATTATAACCGGTTATTTCATTCTTCACTGGTGTCTCTTCCGGTGACGGTTACTGTTGAGGCTATTGGAAGATCGGTGCTATTTGAGAGGAAGGGCGTTCCGTCTTCTAGGAACCTGTTTTCTTTCTTTTGATTCCCCCATAGCGGACAAAACCCTCTTACCCATATATATGTTGCTTTCTCACTTATGTATGATGCTCATCCCCGGTCTAATTTGACTTTGGTACATATATTGTGTAAGCACTTTGCAAAAGACTCTTGGTTTTATATTTCTCTCACCACTTGTTGCACACATTTCACATAGTTAGTCTGACATCATAGTGGAACCATAGAACCCCGTCGTTCACGGCGTTTATATCCCACCTATCCCTAGAGGTATCTGATGGAAATACTGGTTCACACACTCTGTGAGTGCCTAGGTCAGGATCGGCTTTGCTTGGTTCTACATTACCCGGGTCAACTTCCAAGATCATCCATCCTCTAGCTCTCCCTTACGAGCCGGAGGACCCACTTCCTCTCAAGAGCGCTAATCCACCTAGTCCTCATCAAGGATCGGGTTCACAACACACTATGGTAGGGATCTAACCAACCCACCACTACAGATACCATACTTGGCATCTCTCATCCCGGATCTCACCAAGCTCTCCAATGATCCTATATTGCACCGGCGCCACGGCACGCAATGTCAACCAAACTCCTGTTCCAAAGTTTGAAGGAAAAGGCGGGGGATGACCCGTAATCATCGCGACCTTTTCACCTATGATTGTTCTTCCAATAGCATCATGGAGGATTACGTCAGACTACGTCTTTTCCAAAGCACACTCACAGGCTAATGTAAATGTTGAAGAAAAATCAGGGTCCCCCGCGACCTTTGAGTCATTAGCCAAAACTTCTTGACTTTTTCCAATTACGAATCCGACGATAATGGTCTCGAACTTCTTGTCAATTTCAAGCGGACCTCAATACCCTTCGGCTGATCACATTAATGAGTGGCGTAGGTGACGTATTTTGTGTAAAGCAGAGACCACCAAGCAATAGTGCCTTGGCTGGTTTCTTAGGTCCGCCTATTAGCCTCAGCGGAAGTAATGGCTTCCCGCCTTCCTCAATGCGAAGAAGAAGCCACCGATTAAGGCCAGCAATATGACCTCATCTACATACAGTCAGGATACTTATACCTGATGCTTCACGTCTTCCAAAACCTATGCCATTTGGCGAAGACAAACCCGGGATGTCTCGATGACGAGGACGGACTCATAGGTGTCACCACGCCATGGTCCACAACCCCAACCACCACCGATGTATACGTTTCTCAATACCATACGATATATGGGGGAGCCTCATATTTTCCCCACCCCATCAACGACGTACATCCTGTTGCTATACCTCCACCATCAGTGGACCGCCACCCGGCACCACCCATACATCCACCTATTCCTACAAGCATTAGTACTCAACATCATCTTATAGTACTAGTGAAAGCACACAGCCTTCCTATAGCGCCTATGGATGGTACCAAAATCCATACTTCCCCTTTCCGAGTCCTCCACAACCTATAAACTCCCCGCATCCCAATGGGGGAGATTGATCTAATTCAACCTTAGGCGCTTTCAGCGTGCAGTACGAACAATTAAATACAATAACCACCTCAACCATCAATTAATAATGGGAGGAAGGATGGAATGAGACAACAACAACCCTAATCCAAGTGAGGGAGTCAACTACGGCAACAATACTTGGTGCCCAGCCCAAACAGGGGGCACCGACCCCGAAGGGGGCAATAACAACAAGCGACAAGGCGAATACGGTTAAAACCATTCACCCTTATTCTCTTTGTGGAGTGTATGGTCACTACACCCACCATTTCCCCGGATAAGCTGATTTAAAGAGGTTGAAAGACTCTAGAAGCATTCCCCATTCCCGGTACCTTTTGCCTCAACGAACTGTAACAATATCGCAACAACCTCCTGCAGTATTGAAAAATCCTATTCAACATCAGGGAGTCATAAACACCCAACAAGATGCTGTAATCCCCACCTCCGTGGGACAATACCATAATCCCAACAATCAGCAGAGCGAATGATTCTCCTCACCTGTGAGGAAGAAGTTCTTTTGCAAACATGTAATCGTCGGTATCCCCACCGGCTGAGTCTACTCCCACATCTTAAGAACAAACCCTACACCGGCCGGGACCCCGTTGTGGTGATCCCTCGCCCTTCGCCAAACCACCATTCGCATCCACCGCATCCTTTAGCGAGGGAATGTTCACAACCCTCAGGCCGGGCGACTCATAGTGATACAGTTTGGTAGATGACTTGCTTCAATCCCGGTACGCCATATCGATTTTTTGGAAGTCCTCCAAACTTGCCCAACACAGCAAAAATCACTACTTTCCACCTCAAGGGCAGTCAGGCCTATTAGATGCCTAAACATCACTTCGACCTTGATAGCTGCCGGGCCGATCTCGGCCCGCGATAAGCTGTTCAATACCAATCAAAATACGGAACATCACCATCCATCGGTGTATCGTCGATGAGAAGGGGCATATACATGCATCATGTCCAAAGCATTATGGCGAGCGCGGTTCCCAGACTCTTACCTCCGCCATTGCGAGCCTATGGCGGAAGATCATCATCCCCTGAAAGGATCTTCCAAAATGTCTATAGAACTCTGGGGCAAAACCATTCTCATCGACATTGAAGTTATCGGCGCCCCACTAGAGTACAATATCTTACTTGGTCATACCTACATGTATGATATGAAGGCGGTGGCATCATCAATCTTTAGGACAATCATGTTCCCTCTATGGGAAGATTGTGACCATGACCAAGTCTCGCATTACGAGACAAACCCATGATGAGTCGATATTTCTCCCTCTCATCCATACAAACCAAGGCGGTATATCCCTTTCGTCGAGATGGTCTAGGATTTTTAAGATCCCCTCCTTGTTAGGGCGTGCCATGGAGCACTTCCACTCCTTCCCCCTAGCCAGGAATGCGTCGTTTCCTCTAAAGAAACTCTCCGGGAGGATACTCATCCTCTTGAGGCTTTCGGTCATCCTGACGTCTCATCGGTCATGACACCACTCCCACGGGGAGCCTCCACCGCAAACTCGTCGACCCCCGCATTCCATGAATCCACACCCCCTCGGGGACCTAATCCCATTTGGAGACAGTTCCTCGACCCCTCACTCAAATTCCTTCTTTTACCCCCCACCCGGAATAGAAGCTTTCCAGAGATGGCCAGCGGCTCACTTCCAATATGGTGTTAGAAATCCCGGTGTGGTGCCCATCCACGAGATGGTCCCTAAGCCGGCAGGACTCCTCATGATGATTCCTGTCCTCACCTCCACTACCCTCAACACCCCTCCTTCCCCCCCTTTGGTAGGCGGGAGAAAAACAAGGCCTCCCACTTCACTCAGCGCATCTCACCCTTTATTATGGTTGTGTGACAAGGAGGCCTGCGTCAACAATTGCCCATCCCCTAGGGTTAAGGAATTTGGTTCTAACCCCACCCACTTTTCGCTACTCGCTACTACTCAACCTTCCGGTGGTAAAGGGTTCCGAAGACCAGAGATGCGTGTGCCATTTGTTGCAGTATGGCCATTACCCATCGTGTCCATCGCGCGTTTGGCGGGCATTAGACTTATCGATAAGCCCGCGCGACTTCCGAACAGCCCACACCACCGCCGTCCTGACACCCTATGCGACATTAAACTGTGTCGCTACTTCCGTCCAATGAGCGCGCAAAGTTCCCTTATGCTGCGTTCGGCCCACATTTACATACCGGTGGATGGTCATCGCATATGGGGCGTCGGTTGACGCTAGCGGCACCAACCCGCTGACGAGGTAGTGACGCCTTACTTCATCAGCGGCGGATCTTCCGCGTCCTTTCCCCAGACCGAGGCCCTCCCAGCGTACCATGGATTAACAGATAGCGTATCCGGGACTCACCCGTAATCCGCTAACTCTCACCCGTTCTTCTGGAACTCTACACCCAGCCACCCAGCGGGTACTCCTCAGTACTTCAGTATATGGTTTATGTCGATTGAACCCTTACCCTCTTCTAGCATTACTCCCTTTGTTTCTTTAGCAGGGGGCAACCATACTGTCAGTGAGATCACTCCTCATGACCGTATATTCCGTCGTTTCCATCTTGACGAAATATTGGAAGAGCTACAACGGACGCTCTCCCACAGGACGCACTACATCATCGTGCACTCTTCCTTCCATGGGAAGCCCTCAATGCCACTCCATACAATCCCATTTTGTGATTGAGAAACCAAGACTTTATCCTCAGACGTCGATTGGTTCCATATTCCACCGTGGCGGCGGCTTTGAAGAAGGTGGCAGCTAACATTTCCCCACCATTCAAAATGTTCCATTAAGCGGGGAATGCGTCGAAGAGATCATCGTTGGTGACTTGTACTCTGAGAATCTGCATACAAAGCCCTCTTCGGGAATTTAGGGATATCTTAAGCACAATTAATACTGCAATGCGGCCCTGGGCCATCTATTCGACATCAGCCGTTTGGCGGACATCACGTTAGCGAAACAACGGCCTTTCACCGGCCAAGATTTCGGCTATCAAAGCGAAGTGACCAATCGATAAAGTGGGATTTATATCTATAACCTTACGCCAGGTGGGTTTCTAACCCTGTATCCGTCGACAAAAAATAGGGCACCATTGGCGTTTGCACCGAATTTCATGATCTCATAACCTTGTCCAAAATACAATTTTCCAACGCCGTTCATCGATCAAATTATCGAAGAATGTGCCGGCCACGAGGCTCTATCCATAAAGGATAGAGCCTCATGGATGGTTTCTCTGGCTATAACCAAATTTAGATTCACCCAACCGATCAATATAAACCGCATTCATTACCTACATGGGGTACGTTTTGCATATCGTGTCATGCTGCCGATATAAAAAATGTCGGCGCCACTTTTCGGCGGGCTATGACATATATCTTTCATGGTTTGGCTGCCATCATCCTAGCCTACTTGGGCTACGCTGCGCTCCAAGGCGTATAACACCGATGATTGCGAATCATCTTGTGATGCCGTCGATGCAACATCAAAAGCGGATGCTCTTCAGAGTGCTGACATAATGTCGCGTAGAAGCCTCCTCGGTTTTATCGTTCCCAAAGCCCATTTATCCGCAGTGGACCCCCTCAAAGTCAAACAATCGCAATTCCACCTCCTCGGAATTCTGACATTCTGAAGTCTGGGGGCAAAAAGCCAACTTCCTCGGTAACGTTCACGATTCTGCATACACTCGCGCACATGGTTTCCAGCCGCTTCTTTGGCGATGCCACGACATCCTTTTTCATTGGGACGATTATGCTCAGCAGTCGTTTGACGATCTTAAGGTAGCACTTTCAAATGCACCGTTGATTAGTGCACTGGATTACAATCGCGACTACATTCTCATTATTCGACGCCAGTGTCGGTGGTCGGGGTCCTCGTCCGGATAGGGCGACAATGCGTGAAGATACGCGTCATTTTCGTCGGTAAGAATATTCCGAGTTCACCGAAATACAAACATGAAAACTTCGGCGATGGGTTTCGCGGTCAAAACTGCGCCATTATATTCTTCTTCGCTTCTCCAGGGTCGTGTGATTCCAACCCTATGCAATATTTTCGATTAATTAAGCCAGTTAGCGGCAAATTATTTCGTTGGATCGTTATCAACGAGAATCACGACCTTGATTTCTCAACACCTAATAGTAAGAAGGCCCTTGTTTTCGCTGAACTTGTCATGGCCCTTTCCTCCGACATACCTAGTACCCACGTCAACACTGACTTTCGAACGACATCTCTTTACGTAAGCCCACGATGATCCTTGGTATGGCGACCTTCTAGTCTACCTACAAACTCAAAAAGGATTGATTCAACACCCTAACTGCGAGATGATGCGGCGGCGCGTGCGTATGGGCCCCATATCTCCTCATGGTGACATCCTATGCCATTAGCATCGACACCATCCGCAAATCATTGCGATATTGATGGGGCGTGAGTCTTAAACGGCGCCTGGCCGGCTGTGGAGCCATCTCGAGGGCATCATGCGGCTCAAAGATTATCGAGACGGTTGCTTTTGGCCTACCGTTTCATGACTTCATTCATGCCGTAAGACGTTGTAAGCAATGTCAGCTCTACGCCAAAAAAATCCCGAGCGCATCCCTGCTTTTCTTCACCCTGTCATTACTGTATGCCCCTTTTGTAAATGGGGCCGTGACTTTATGACTTGTAATCCCCACTCCAACAATGGTCACAAATACATTGTTGTTGTTGTCGATTACTTCTGCGTGAAGCTATGACCACCTTCAACAATACCGCTAACACTCTGACGCGTTTTTATTTAACCACATCATATCACGTTTTGGCATACCACTCCAGCTTGTTTCAGACCACGGGAAGCACTTTGAGAATGATATCTTCAAAGAACTCTCATCTCGGTTGAAGCTTCTCTCCGCGGTTTGCCTCACCATACTACCCTAGATCAAGCGGACCGGTCGAGGTAGTTAACAAAGTCCTCAAGACCGTAATTACGGCCTTGATGAAATAAACATAAAACAATTGGCATCATATGTTATTTTCTGCGCTATGGGCTATCGAGCGGTAAAGACATACGGGGTTTCGCCGTTTCACTTGAATAGGGTGAGGCAACTCTTCCCATCGGTCGCAATTCCACCCTCCATGCAGCCATTGAGCTTTACACGACCTTTGCTCCGCTGGGCGGCTTCTTGAACGGAGTCTATGGACGGATGCGTCGATCTCATTCTGTTCTTGGTGACTAAAAACGATCCTAAAAACTTGCAACCGTCGCCATGTCAACCTTAGATCATTTTGCGTGACGCAATCTAGCCCTACGATATAAATCATGATACCTTTGGCCACGGCGAATTTGAGTCACTGTGGCATGGTCCTTACTTTATACAACATTGCCTCACCAAAGGCCTACATTTTGGCCTCCCTCGAAGGCCTCGCTCAAAGAACCCATCAGCGGGTTATACTTAAAGAAATTTATTAACTAGCGTGAATAAAACTACTTTAGGTTAGTTTTTTTCTTCTCTAGCATTTTTAATATTTTGATCTACATCCCTGGCTTATCCTTTGTGCTGATTATTGGTGGCTCATCCGCGACACCACATTGGTTACGGCCCGGCGATTGCCGACATGATACATGTATATACATATATATGGTATCATGGGCGTCCGCACAAACCACTTTTCATCAGGAGCCAGGGGCACCCTTTTTCATATCTGACAGCCGATGCATACTGGCGCTCATTGTCACATTTATCTAATGCATGTTCATATTTGTTATCCTCTTCGGATATTGTTCACTTCGGGTATTCTGTTGTTCTGTAATGCGGGTGCTGACCGAGCGTCTCTCATCATCGCCGGTATATACTACGATAGCGGCATTATAGTCTCTCCCAGCGTATTGCATTTTACATTCAGTCACACCCTACGATATTGGCATTGGGATACCCATTTCGGCTTTCCGGCGTACTCACACCTCCATTTGCATTTTTTGGTCTTGTCACCGGGTAGCATTCTCACCGTAGGTTGTCCCATTCACAGCACCTATTGGCACTTTGACACTCGTGTTCTTCATCGCCCTTTGGGGATGGGAGTCGATGGTCTTTCATCATGTTGAGATCAACCACATACTTCTTCTCCTCATTTTCGCTAGCTTCCCATACGGACTCCCAGGACTCGTAAACATGCTGAGTTAGTTTTACTGCACACATGAGGATCATGAACCCATCATCTCAACCACTATCCCAGTTTTCCCATCTGAAGCAGATCAACCATTTCACCTACCTCATCTGAAACTGTAATGGGGTCCCCACCCTTCATCCATTTTCACAGACATTTCTTCCACCTTTTGGAGCCTCATTTTTGCTTGGGGCGCGGTTCGTATTTGTACATCTTTCCCAAAATTTATTCATTGTTTATTGTACAACCACCTTTATTTCGACAATTTCCCGCCGTTATACTGGTCATCACAGTTGGCGACCTTCTTTCCTTTTGGCAACCACATGACCCATGTCCTGCCCTTGGTTGGAGCATCCTTCTCATTCACCCTCGCCGGCATCGTCTATATCTTGAAATTACCGGTCACCCACCATTTATCCTGCGAATTTGTTCTGCCTTGTCGCCTCGGCACAACCCAGCCTGATGTATGCGTCCCGAACCTTCGACCTTATTACACAGTTCTTTGTCCTTGTTTCTCTCATATATCCTCCCACCAAAGAGTAGGTCTTGAGTCATCCCACTTTTTGGCTTCGTCCATGTACCTTTGCCATTTCCTCACCTCAGTAGAGTCCAAGGAGCCTTTTTTTCTTCTGGGAGTTGCGTCTCCTTTTTTTCGACATCGGCACACTTTTCCAAAAGTGACAGAGTATCTTGAATCCTCATTTCCCATTCCATGGCGACCTCGGATAACAGGGGAACACCGGTAACTCCACGGTGATGTCTGGTTGACCCCTATTAACATTCGATGCCAACACTTTTTCATGTCGCGGTGGGTCTTACTTCGCGACTATTACAGTTTTTATCATCAATTGCCGAAGACCTCACGATCTTAGTAGGAAGGACCACCGCTTGCCCACATCCCCGTGGATTGTTTACTTCCTTTGACCGATACCACGGGTTCGGTAATGTTCCTTTGCAGAATTGTCTTACGCCTTTATCATTCAGCCAGAAGTGCTGCCGGTCGTCTACATCGACAATTGATTTTTCTTCGAGTTATCACGGTATGGGAATGCCAGCCTACGTTTGTACACACCCAATATTGTTTCACGCAACGGCGGAAGATGGGATATCACGGTTCCTTTCTTCCTCCAACGGATCGCTCTATCGTCTCACTCTTGCTCTCCTTACGGTACCATTCTCGATAAAAACATTGGTGAATTTGTTGCTCTTTACGTTTTTCTCCTAACTACTCATCCATCGGGGAGCTCGTTATCCTTGAAATTTAAGTCCGCCGCAGGCGTTCAAGAATCGCATCATCAACGGAAAAACGGTCATTCTTGGCTGAGTTGAATTCCACGGCCGCGACAAGGGTCAAAACTATACAAATGGCCAAAAATTACAATTTTACTTGGGGCGCCTTGGCGTCGCCATAACATCTTCGTGTCACGGGTAGCATGTCGTGTTTGTGAGATTATAAAACCAGCGCTTGCCAAGCGAAGCGTTATGGTAATTGACCTCCAACCACTAATGGATGAAGCTCCCAAGTCGATTTGACGCAAATCAGAGCTCAATCTGCGTGGGGAAGATGGTCAAAGACCTAATTGTGCCCTAAGAGACCCTTTTCACATTCAAAAGGGTTTATAATAACCCAATGCTTGGATATAAAAGCCATGAATGACCACCATTTCTTCAAAGGAATTCTTTGTATTGTTATCTTTGTTGAGATTGCTAGAGACTCATTTTTTGGCAATAGACATAATCAACACCATTTCATGAGCTTTCCATCTCTCACTAGAGTGGATAAACTTGGGATTTCACTCACACTTTCATCTTTCGTTGGAAACCTTTGTCGGTTGAGGGCCTCAAAGGCCTTCCATTGGAGGAAAGGTTAAGTCCTCTTTCTCCATTGTGTATCTTTTAGTTTCACCAAGTCCTCTTTCTCCATTGTGTATCTTTGGATTTCATCAATCAGACCAGCTTATATATTGGTGATATTGGTCCATTTTCATTTGTTTTTATTTTTGTTCCTATGCTCATAGTTTAATTTAGTTTTTGTTTAATTCTTGTTAATAGCTTTGTTGTTTTCTTTCTAACCTTTTACCATACAGCTGTCATGACTAGCAAAGCCCAACTAGGCATGTAAGCACTGACTTTTTGCTCATCAAACGACGAAAAGAGTGCAAACAGTATTCTCATGTTTTCTTATGGTTAATGGAATTTTTGTTCAATTTTGTTAGTATTCTTATACAATTAGGTCATGTGTGCATTCCACTCTTCCTATAAATGACTAGGTTGTGAGAAATGGCATTAGCTCTCTCTCATCATCACCTCAATTCCTATATTGTTAGAAAGTCCATGTGTTTCTTCTACTCATGTTATTATTCTAAATACAACACCTATTTGGTAACAATTCCTCTCACCAAATCCAATCTTGATACTATCATTGTTCAAATCAACCCTAGCGCTGAGCTCCCGCGCTCCTGGTTCTCCCGAAGGCCGTCGGTCGCCGTCTCTTGCCTCCTTCGCTTTATTCGCTCTCCAATGGCGGCCCCCTCATCTCCAAAGCTCAATGGCACCCCTGGTAAGGCCGCGGCAGTGGCTGCGGGCCTCCTCCTCCGCCCTCCTTCACAAAAGATGTAGTCTCCTGTGGCGGCCCATCATGGTAGTGCCCCTCCTGGTAAGGCTGCGGCAATGGCTGGGCGCCTCCCTCCCTCGGCCGCGACCTCCTCTTGTGGGCCGACTTCTCTTGCAGGTGATTCCCCAGGAGCTCTGATGGCAGTTCCGGTGCCGACAATCTCCTTCAAAGAGGTGGCTTTGCGTCAAGGGTCTCTCTCTGGTCTACATGCATCGGTCCCGAAGGTAGCATCTCTCCAAGGTCACCCCTCCGGGCTGCATGCAGTAGTTCCTGAAGCTCCGGCAATTTCCATTCCAATGTCGCAAGAAGCCTTAACTCATGCTCGCCATTACAGCAGGCATGCTTTAGTTTGCAGATTCAATGGGTTTTGGCCCTCTCTTCCAGATTTAAAATCCTGGTTCTCCACCGAATGCTACCCGCTCTTAGATGGAGAAGTCATACCCTGCCCTTGTGCAAAAGGGTTTTTTGTGGTAGTTTTTTATTCTACAAGTGACAGAGATAAAGTGCTTAACTCTGGGCCATGGTTCTGGGGCAGAGCATGCCTGTCCATGCAACTCTAGACCCCTGCCTTCAACCCCTCCACGGATTGTATCTCTTCAGCCCCAGTCTGAGTGAGACTTACGTATTTTCCCTTGCATTTCTGGGGAGATGAATCTCTTCACTCGATTGGCAATGGACTCGGCAAGTTCCTCTGCAGAAGTCCGGACTCCAAGCCAGTCCGCTCCACCTTCACCCGAATCTGTGTGGAAATGGATTTCTCCAAAGGTTTCCCAACTGAAATTATTCTTCAAGGCAAGGACTACTCAAGGACCCAAAAAATCGACTATGAGAATCTCATCTTTAGGTGTAGGAACTGCTTCGAAACGGGGCACTTAGCCCGTAACTATGGAAAACCAACTGGGAAAAAAAGGTTGGCCAAGCCCACTTGGTGGAAGGGGATACCTACGGAACCGCGTTTTGAAAGTAAGACCCCTGAAGCGGCAGAAGAGGCAGAAGTTGAAGACGAAATCAAACCCCCTACTAAGGGGGAAGCAGAAGACTCTCCCAAGTCGCCCAACCAGCAAGATCCCCTGGCCTCAAGCTGGGCAGACTTAGCTGATAAGGAAGATGCTTTAGGCCCGACGGAAGGCCAAGCCATGGACGAGATCAATGAATGGAAAGCAGTGTCAAAGAGGAAAAAAAACACCCATCCTAGAAGTGATGTAATGACGCGAAGCAAAGTGTGAAAGAGCCTTCTAACCACAATTGTTGTGGGCATATCCTGAAATAACTGCAGACCATGAGCCCATGTCTCGTTTGGTCATTAGGCAGAAGAGTTTGCTCACATCGTCTGTACTACCGCATCTACTATACATGTTAAGGAGGCAATTTCCCATTGAAACATCCAACCCATATATAGTTTTAATGATATGGGTATGCATCTCCTTACCATATCCTAAATTTTCCAAACTGGCACATGCCTGGAGAATACTTGCAAAGATGAATTGTTTTGATTTCATACATGCTCGTTGCAATTCGCAGAAGAGGTCCAGTGCCTCCTCTCCAAAATTATCCTGAGCATATCCTGTAAGCATTGCAATCCATGAGATCAAGTCATGATTGGTTTCTCTTTTGAACAGTTTGTGTGCATACTCTACGCTACTGCACTTAGCATACATGGTAACAAGGGCACTAGATGCAGGTATATTTGACTCAAATCCATTTTTGATCACATGGACGTGAAGCTCTTTTCCCTATTCCAGAACACCAAGGTTTTCACAAGCCCGAAGAACACTAAAAAATGTAAATATGTCCAATATCAGGATTAAATGATGCATTTCAGAAAAGAGTTCAAGGGATTGCAAATCAAGTTCATTCTGCACACATGTTGCAATCATTGAATTCCACAGTGTCGAGCTTACTATGGCCATTTCATCAAACACTTTGCATGCATAATCTACAATCCCTGATTTTGCATACATTGTAACAATAGAACACCCCATAGAAACATCTGACTGAAATCCAGTTTTAGCAATGTGAGCATGCAACTCCCTCCCCTGATCGACAACTCCAAGACTCGCACAAACTCCTAGAATGATAGCAAGCGTAAATTCCCCAGGCTTGACCCCTGTTCGATGCATTAGGCCAAAAATATCCATTGTCTCTTCATAATATCCATTCTTACTATACTCTGCAATCATTATATTCCATAACACTAAATTTCATTCAAGAATTCTCTCAAACACTTGGCGTGCATTCTCCACACTTCCACATTTTGCATACATGTTGATAAGGTGATTGCTCAGAATGATACCTGGCTCGAACCCACTATCAATCATGTGTTAATGGATTCTTCTACCATCTACCAGAGACCTACTATCAATGCATTTTAATACGAAACGAGTATAGCTATTGGTGTCCACTTGCATTTTGAATGTGTTCATCAATTGGTTATCCATTGTCAATGCATTCAATTCCTGATTATTCCTGTACTGACTCTCATTACCCTTATGTTGGGGTATTTGACACACATCAATGGTTATGAATGGCCTGGGAGTGGAACCCATCATTTGCATACAAAGATATTGCATCTTATATGAGAAATAGGGACTGTTCCACTTCAAAAATTAATGGATGGTGAAGAAAACTTACCTGTGTAGCTCACAAGTTTAAGCAAATAGAGTTATAATCAATATACACAATTTAGCAAATCGACCCATTTGAAGAAATTTATACCATAATTGGTGAAATGGGTGGAATTAACCAATGTCCCCACGAGGAATCTCAATCGGAGCATTGGCAGAAAGCCACGAACATAATTTGGATCATCCACATTGAATCCGCTTGATATATGGATGGAGATCAACAATAAGATATGTTTTTTGGCCTCTAATTGATGATGAAAACAAATTGGAGATGGGGCAACCCTTATAATCATCTTTGTTGTTGTTTTGTAATGAGACAACCAATAGACATGTTGTTGGAAACCAATTTACGTTTGCACCATAATTTGCCAAAGGAAATTTCAAACATTTCCAGAAGTCTACTACATGAAAATTTATCCACAAATTTGTTGTCTAACTTAGCCCAAAATAGAAATAAGACTAACTAGATCTTGAATGCCCGTCTCCAATGAGCACAAATAAAACAAGACATCCCAATCCTTAAATTGGTGGATCGATCCTCTATATGAGGCTATTATTCTATGGTAACTTTTTTCTTTCCAAATGCCAACACACTATATCCTCATTAAAATGGCAATCATCAGCCAAAAGAAGAATAGTTTTGATCATGAGGTCTTTGTTGCCACTATTTTAAATTTGGAGATGAAGTCAGGATTAGACACTTCCTCATCTCACAAACCCAGAAGGTAAATTGAACACAAAAGAATCTACAAATCATCTCCAAACTTGTATATAAATACTAGTTAGCAATGGAATTAGCATGAGTCACCAAATTGAACTTACATGTTTTGTATGTTATAAGTGCTCCAAACAGGGTGAAAATTGTCTTCAAAATGGTTCTCTTTCAAAAGGATCCCACTGATCAGAAACTCCAAATATACAAGCTTCCATATGATTTCTTAGTACCAACAGGGTGAATATTGCATCCTCCATCTCTAAGTAGTAGATATCTTTCAGTGAAAATGAAGGCAAGCAGATAGCAAGTAAAGTAGGCAAAGTAGTAGTTTCAAAAATCACTATGTAGTATGCACCATAAACTAAATAGCATGCAATTCTTGTGTATCTCGACACAGGGAAAAAGAATGAATATTGTCAATTGCACTTACTCTAAAACATTACCAATATTCCCCTCAGGTACATAGGCCATTGTTGAAATAATGCAAGCAGTGGGCATCTCGCACAACAAATTCCCAACCAACAAGCTTGGAGATGAACTTGATGGTGGTATGGAAGTCATTGCACACATAGAGTTTATTTTATTTTACTTTTTATATCCAGATAGGTGTCTCAACGATGGTGTTGATGAGACCAAAAGAAATTTGCAAGTTTCTCACTATGAGGATGGAAGGATGGGTCTTGTGTGATATCATGTAGAACAAGGTTCATGTTAGTCCCATTTTTTCATCTCACTCATAAAACTCTCGATGTACAATTTTACTTCATTCACCATAATTTGATTACTTAGTTGTGATTGACTTGTTGTGCTCTCATAATAAGCATGACAGACTGCTCCATCATACAAAGGTTGCTCTGGAACACTAACAATCTCTAGATGTGTATTAGAAAGAACATGAACATTAATATGAACAAAGAGCTTTGTATGCCAGGAATGGAATGCTTTAAATTCCAACAATCCAATGTCTTTTGGAAGCTGAAGTTTAAGCATTATACACTTTCCCTGAATGAAAGTGTATTGAATAGAATTTAGAGTACACAAATCAACTGTCAATGTATGCTAGAAACCATTCATCTTGGAATCAATATTCCCTGCGTCATCAAAGCCTCCAAACACAACATTCTTTAGAATAGAACCAACATTAGAATTCTCTGGACTCCCAAATACAACTTTGACTTCCCTTAAAAGAAGGTCAAACACTTTTATAAGCAAAGTTTTTGTGTCTGAGGACACATGAATGCAATCGGCAGTTTAATTTTATGAATCACATCTCCAAGATGCAAGCAGTTATCTAGTTTAGCGTTACTCAACTTCACAAAGCACATATCTCCTAGTAAGACTGAGATAGGGGAAAAAAATCTCATTGATTACTGATTAGTCCCTTAAAAAAAAAGAATTGCAAGTTGGCTAGATCGGTAAATAACAATGACCCCAATAATAGACATGACAATTACATCTTCAATAGATATTCAATGGAGATTTAGTTCAAAACATCTACCCACTAGAGGCAATTCAAAAAACAAGAATCCTTGAAACCAACTTTAAGGATGCTTCAAAACTAGGTCGCAAATCATCCAGTTTGTCTTTCCTCAACAAAATTTTCAAAATTTGCAGATAAATTTTGTCTTGTGTGAGACATCCAAATTCCTTCTCTATCTTAATCTTCACAGGTGTTGAAAACTATGTTTCCACTTTCCAACTTTCTCTAACGCTTCCACAAATATATCTACTTATGTCAACATTAATTTTGCATGCGTATTTTCTTCACCATAGAAAATATAAACATGTATCTTGCAACCTTCTCATTGTGATAGCAGATAACATATTCCTTGTTCTCTTCCTCCAAATCATGCAACACAAAGTTGGTATCTAGCATATACCCTACCTCCTTAATCTACTCTGTCAATCTCTCCAATGTTGTATATTTCTCCTATGTTTGTGGGTGGGACCTATCATTAACTATAAATGAATGCACCATGTTCTTTATACTCACATTTGACTTGATAGTATGTGCTCGATTGAGATGACCTTGTCCAGTGATTAAACAAGAAACGATGGTTGCACAACAAGAATCATATTCACACCTCAACAGATTCAAACATTATGTTGGCCAATGGCAGCATTAGATGTCAAACAAGAAGACTTTTAATCTGCAATCCTTCAGGTCTTTGACCATAAAGAAGAAGCCAACACAGAGGGAACATTAAGGGCAGTAGTTACAAGAGAATTTGTAGGCCTTTTCCAAGCATTTTGGATAAATATCAGTGATGGACCTGTAGCAGATTCTAAAGCATACATAATCCTGTAGCATGATGACAGTAGACATTATTGGCATTGACATACCAAGTAATGATCAACATCATATTATATATATATATATATATATATATATATATATCAGTTGCATATTACCAGGAAACACTCTTTTGTGCGGACTCCATACAAAACTATATTTCAAACGTCCTATTTAGAGGAAATTCCAATGTTATGAAGGAGTTTCAACTTTCCACCTATTCCTCATTGCAGTACACTAAGTATGCATTGTCATAGTAGTGTTATAAGTAATAATCATGGTAGCGTTGATGAGGTGGATGGTAAATTGGCTTGGCACTAGACAAGACCAGAGAGAAAACAAGTCAAGCCCAAGGAGGGAAGTTTCAAATGAATGTATCCGCATCAAGAAAGTGGCATTCAATATCACCAGGATTCTATGATGTCACTTGTAAATTCTCCAAGTGAGATAGAACCCATCCAAGCAGCGGCCTTACTTAGTCAACCATCTCATTGTATGGAAAAAAAAATTGTTACAAGAACATGCAGTGGGGCTTTCTATTGTACGTCTTTATGAAATAACCATGAAATGTCCTAATTGAACCAATCCTTTTAAAAGGAGGAGTTAGGCATGCTTTAGTTGTGGGAATAGGAAACCAAATTCTTAAGCAGCTTGCTGGTATAAATGGAGTCTTATATTATACAATTCAAATTCTTGAAGAGGTCCTTCTGGTTAATATGCACATGGAGTCATACTGATCATCACTTCTGATCATTGTAGTAACAAGTTTGTTGATGCTTCCTCACTCTTCTCATTCTATGTATATCCATCAAAAATGGCATTACATGACAATATTTTTTTTTCAGGCATTCCATCAAACACTTGTCAGGCATCATCCACACTTGCACATTTTGCATACATGTCTAAAAGAGCATTACCCACATAAATATCGACCTCAAAACTAGATCTAATAGCATGGTAATGAACATGCTTACCCTGCTCTGTGGCCACAATATTGGCGCAAGCCTTGAGAAAACTTGGAAATGTGAACTGATTCAGCTTACAACCTTCCTTGTGCATTTCAGCAAAGAGATTCAACAATAAGATATTGATCTCCATCCTCATTGTCAATACACTATCCTGCATGCTTTCCCAGCTCCAAGTTCCCATAGATTATGCCAAGCAATGTCCGCCATGCAATGTCCGCCAAGCAATGCTTTCTCAGCTCCATCCTCTATGCTCCTGCACTTGATATACATTATAATAAGAGCATTAGCAAAAGAAACATCTATGTTAAATATTGTTTTGATCATGTGTGCATGGAACATTTTGCCCTTTTCTAGGGTAGATAATGTGGCACATGCACTAAGAATACTGGAAAAGGCAAACTGATTTGGCTTAACTTGTGTTTGTAGAATTTCAGAAAAAAGATTGAAAGACTCTTTGCCATGCCCACTCTGAGCATATCCAGAAATCAGTGCAATTCATGAAATAATGCCATGTTTAAGCATTTTCTCGAAGACTTTGTGAGCATCTTTTATTCTTCCACATTTAGCATAAAGAGTAACCATAGTATTACCAATTGAGAGGTCTGATTAAAAATTTCTTTTCAAAATACAAGCATGGATTCCCTTGCCATGTTCCAAAGCTCCAAGGGATGCACATGCACTTAGCACACTAGCAAACGTCAATTGATCAGGCTTTATGCGAGCCCTTGTCATCTTACAAAAGAGTTCAAGGGCTTCATCATAGTGCTCATTTTTTGCATATCCTACAATCGTGGTTGTCCATAAAACAACATCTTTCTCGAGCATGTTATGAAACACTTGAAATTCATCCTCTATCATCCCACATTGAGCATACATGGTGACTAGGGCACTAGCTAGACAGATATCTCGCTCAATTATAACTTTAATAATGTGTGTATGAAGCTGCATACTTAATTTGACATAAACAAGGTCACAACATGCCTTAAGAACAATCACAATAATTGACTGGTTTGCAGTCATTTCTGCTCGCTGCATTTCACAAAAGTGTGAAATAGCCTTCTCACCACAATTGTTGTGGGCATATCCTAAAATAACTGCAGACCATGAGCCCATGTCTCGTTTGGTCATTAGGCAGAAGAGTTTGCTCACATCATCTGTCTTGTGGGTTAATAGAGGCATGGGTTAATATTTTCCACTCCAATATTTGTAACGTGGCATGGCATGAGAGGTCCATGTGCATGAGGGTAAAATCATCAAGATGGGTTACACTTTTGTTTGTTTTATGAGAAAAACAATTGTATTTTCACAAGTTCTTCAACTTCCGGCATACAAAAGTATTTTTTTTATTTAGAATTTCACTTTATAGTAAAAACAAAACTTGTGAAGAATTTTGTTAGCTTTCCAATGACTATTTTTCAATTTTTTTTTATCACGATTTGATATGTCAATTTGACAATTGTTTAACAGTGTGTTCCTTAAACATGAAATGAATGATAATGAGTAACGTTTTTCTACAACAATGTATCTATTATTAAACTTATGTTTTTAAGAAACAAAATATACTGCAACAATCTACAGAGACTCTGTTTTATTATGACTATAATTTTGAATCTAACGGATGAATATTATAATTTCTAGAATTTTTTGAAGTTGACCAAGCTGAAAACGTTGTAGATTTTAAACACATGTTTTTCTACACCTTGTATCTATCTTAATTTTTACTTAAAACTAAAATCTAAATATACCCTTTTGAAAAGAACAGTTTAAGGATTATGAATATATTTTTTTCTAAATTTTTCACTGTATATTTTTAGAAATATTGATATTTCATTTCACCGAACCATAATGTCTGCTGAAAATATTATGCAGTGATTTTTTTAAAAAATTAAATAAAATTAGATCAAAATAAAGAAAATTAGATCAAAATAAAGAAAATGAAAACAAATTATAGGAATTGAAAGTAGATTCAATTTTGGAAATGCTGGTGTCATTTTCGAAACCAAATTCTCAATATTTGGAGGAGTCCTCAACCTCCAAAGTTCAGGTAAGCTTGGGGAAATTCTCTGGTTTTTGTTTTTAGTCCCAATTTCATGTTTTCGGCCGAAATAATCTTTCGAACGAAACCTAGATTTTAACGGAATCCGTTAAAAATAAACGTTTCGATCGAAAAGTCTTTCGGCCGAAATATTCTTACCACAAGAAAATAATTCATCCTAAAAACATTGTACATGAATTTCGAGGGCGTCGTTAGGGCACCGTTCAATTTGGCGTGAAAATTTTCGGCCGAAACAATTCATAGCAACATTTTTTCGGCCAAAAAATTGCCACCGGGAATTTTTGAGACCCGATTGTCACGAAAGTGTTACCCATCTTCATGATTTTACCCATGAAGAATATCCCCAAACTACCTATGCCATTTTGACCAATGCCTCAAGAGTTGTAAGATTGCATCGAGAGTTGTGAAGGAACTCAGGTGTTGTGAAGATACTTTGGGAGTTGTGAAGATACGAATCAATAACAACTCTTGTATTTATTACTTAACAATGTACTTTACTCTCAATTCCTCTCTCCCTTTTGACATGTATAGGCCACCTTTACCTTTCTACTGTTTCTTCTCCTTGGGTTCATATTGCCGACAAGGGTAGTGTTTTAAATGAGTTAAAGTTCCACCTTTCTTGTTCATTTTTTTCAGAAATACCATTATTTGGGTTGTCTTTAAATTGTCCAAAAACTCTTAGGGTAAAGTTACATGAGAAAAGTTCCCAACATAATAGGATACTAGAAAGAGTAACACTATGGTAATCATTATGAGCTTACTGTTATACTAATAGGATACTAGTAATAAACTAGTTTTACATCTTGATTGACTGATTATTTCTGTCATTAATGATTTTATAGGACGTACAAGCAAATAGGTATTTTTCATATCTATCTTCATTGAGTGTGGGAAGTTTAGGTAGAATAGAAGAAAGTGAGACATCTAGTAGGTCTAATAGGCGGAGATCAACTAGAGGTGAGAAGATTAGAGGAAAATTCCATAAACGCATGGAATTTTTTCTTGTGAAAGGGGGATCATGTTCTTATGATCATGAGAACATAGACGACATTGAGGTGCCCTTGAGGTACAAACATATAGTGAAACAATGGGTACCCAAGGATCTTCCTGAAATAAACATTGTTTTTTGTGTAAACAAAAGGATATACCGGATTGCTCCATCGTCATTACATGGTTTGGGGCTATTTTCCATGGATGTCATAAAGGTTTGTTACAACGGATTAACTGAATTGTTGGAGTACGTCGAACCCTATTATATCTACAAAGATTGGATACGAATAGTCCAATATACAAAAAGTATGCGAAGATATGGCTTGGCTGAAAATTATATACAGCTAAAAGACAATGATCAAAATAAAGGAGCAACTATATACATTGACGGAAGGCCAAAAGCAATGGGGAATATTGCAGGGTTTATAAACAGTACACGAACCACAACCACAAATAATCGACCCAATTGCGTATTTGAGGGGCGTGAAGAAAACCATGTATTCATATGTGCAATAAAATCAATAGTTGTAGGGGAAGAGATATTGATTGATTACAATTTGAATCGAATAGATACAAATGTTGCTATTATGGGGGCGGTACGCATACTAATTTACCCAACCTGTAAGCAATGACTCTCATATTTTATGATTTTCATTATGTTCTATTTTTGTTATCAACATTTGAATTTCTCATACATTTGAATTTATTTCTCATGATAATGATCATGGTTCTAATTTTATTGTAATGTGGCAGGATGATCGTGGTAAATCAATAGCAGCCTCGGAACAAGTAAATGAACAACAATTTTCGAATTGCATTTAATGTGCATTTTATTTCTGTGGCGATTAATTATTTTATTTGTTTACATAACTGAATTATCATTTATTTTGTCGAATATGTAGTCAGAGGGACATGATGTTGATGATGATTTGCTCGATGAAAGGGATTTGTATGAATCCTCCAACCTGATGATTTTAATAAGGAAAATGATCAATAAAGGAAACAAGGAACTAGCTCACTTGTTAAATATTCTAGATCAAACTCCTGAGGTTGAAGAAAGGATCAGAGAAGTTATGACAAGGCTTAAGATATATAATGTAATAACCATAATTTCAAGTTGTTTTATTTTTATGTCATAAGATCAATTATGAAAGCTTGATTTTTAACTATTACATTATATAAACGAAAAAATGTTTTCTTTCTTATATAGAGATGTTTGGATCCTGTTGACACCGACATGCATGGTATCAGTAGTAGTGGCACTGCACAGGTGCCACAGGGTCCCAACGCAAGCCCTCGTATAGCTTCCAGGATGCAGTTATTCAGATCTCCACCTTCCACACCATTAGGTAGGAGCCATGACATGCCCATCGAGGAATCGGCCACACAAGTAGGCTCTGGAGGTGGTGACGGAGATGAGGTTGATGATTTGAAAAACTATATGGTTTCTTTTCCTAAATCAAGACGTGTGACCAGCACAGGGACCCTTAAGGGAACCTTTATGGTCAATGAGGAAGGGCTTCCATTAAAGAAGGTTAAAGTCCCAGGTAATTTTTAAAATTTTAATTTTTTCATGTTCTCTATGTAGACAAATATAAATCATCTAAATTATTATTTTTAAATTAATAATCATATAATCATTTTGCGTGTAGGGAACAACGATTTTTACAGGTCCTTGGAGAATAAGGCTTTGCTAATTTTTGGGCCCACCATACGGGAGAAGTGGAATTCCCAAAATTCCAACCTCAAAAAAGAATCGATGGATCATCTAGAAAGCCTTTTTGGTGTAGATACTTTTAATAAGACCTTGGCCATGGCCGCAGTTGGCCAATATTTAAAATATACATGAGAAACATATAGGAGGCACTTGAAACAAAATGATAGGTATGAGCATTCTTTGATGATTCCAGAGAGGGAGTGGAAGGCCCTCATCGAGGACGCAAAAGAGAAGAAATTGACAGATGAAGGAAAGACACCCTCTAGTCTGAGAAGGTAAATTACAATTTCAATTGAATACCTTCAATTTTTTTTAGATGTAAATAAAATTGTGGTATATATTAACATACTTGAAACTTTTGATGATAGATTGATTGACATGTCAAAGGCCACAAAAGCAAGGCTTGCCAGCACAGGCTAGGCCAGGGCGGCTACTTGAAGTTGCAGTCACAAATTGTAAGTACCTAAATACATTATTTGTATCACCTTAAAACTTTTAGGTAATTGCAACGAATAACATAAAAAATGCATACTCTTATGCAATGTAGGCGGACGATTTTGGTACTGAAACCATAGAGGAAGACCTCAAGCTTGGTTACAAGTACGGCTATAAAGCGGTAGTTGAACACCGAAAAAGCTTGGAGCAGATACCAAGAACCACTTTGCAGGATAAGGTAAATAAAATTCAATCCACACTAACCTTTATTATTAAAAGAATACAGTCATGTTGGATATTATTAATATTTACAACTTTGTTTTAATCAGGGGAGTAGCACTGTCAACGAACACATTAGTACTATTGCAGAGCAGTGCGTTGATAGCAGTTTGCAACTAGAAGATGGTTTTGATCCCATTCAGTCCCAATTTTCCATGGAGGTGCAGTCGCACGATGGTGCTATGACCAAGTTGGCACATGACGGTAATATGATTGTATTTTAATCATATACTTAATAATTTCATAGTTATACATTTTGTAC
>SNQJ01S0093868.1:0-32157 GCA_010110895.2 Picea sitchensis | reverse complement strand
CCCTACAACACTTTTCATCCCTAGATTTATGTTTTGAAGCTAGCCATTTTTGCCAAAGAGTTTTAAGGAAAGAGGGAGGATCATGAGGCCTTGCTTAAGCAACACCGGAATGAGCCTCCTCCCCTTAGGGTTTTGACTTCATGGCCCTGCCATTGCAACACCATTAATCCTAACTCTCCTGTCCTTAAATTTAGACTCTCCCAAGACTTTAGCCTTGCTCCTTGATTCCATTTACCCTAAGGCACTAGTCTAGACCTCAAACGTTGAGACAATTCTGTTAAAAACAACCTTTCAAACTTCCAAAATTTGAAACCCTAACTAACCCTAGCGACTTACTAACCCTAATTTTATGATGACGTCATACCTCTTTTGAACTCTTGCTTGATATAGAATGTTGTGTCTTTGTCATCTAGCAATAGACATTGATCTGTAAATCATTTTCATTGGCTTGATTAGCAAAACGTCCACCTCATTGTCTAGCAAAACTAACCTAGAATAGGGCTGACGTCACCTTTAGTATAGTGACGCAGCAACCTTTGCATGTGAGCATATAAATGATATTTAAAGCGTTGTGATAATTCAAGGATTGATTTTATACATTGAATGTTGTATCATTTCCAGTGTTATTGAGAAGTAATATTATAAGCCATAGCAATCATTTTTGCAATCGTTGACTTCGTCAATAATTACTGCTATATGTGCTCATACCTGATATGGATAGTCATTAATTTATGAAGTACTAACCACTGCTGCACATTTTAGTTTTATTTGACTTGTCTCGCAAACAGGTGTCTGTTCTTTGGAATACCTTCATTTTGACTATCTCCTTGGCAGTAATATGTGAAAGGAAAACCTACTTTCACCTTTTGAACCTTAATCCCTTGCTCCTTTTCCTTTCAACACCCCAGATTACTAGGGACGTCTCCCTTGGGATTATCCACCCTGAATAGAAAGAGCTCCCCATGGAGGTGATAGTAGGTGGGGAAGCTCCTGTTACGCCAGTTTGACCTTTACCTTTAAGATACCTGACCTTGACTACAAACTGAGTGATAACACACCTCAACATCAAGTATAAAACAAGAAGTACCAATCGAGTTGTTGTTTTCCTCAGTTAACTTCCAGTCGTGACACTCACCACAATGCTAGACTCTTGCAACCACGAGACCTCTAGATGGCCCAACCTCTATGAGACATACCTTGACTTCGCCACCACATACCAAATATTGGGCCCAAATTCAGTTGTCGCTAATTTCCATCTTCAGGATGGGCTATTGTGTCGACTGGGCCATCTCTGTGTTCCATCAAGTGAGCGAGTGAAGTTGATTTGGGAAGCCCACTACAGTCGGGTGGCAGGACACTTCAGTGTCAAAAATACAGTTGTAGTGTTGTAAAAACTTTTCTACTAGCTGAAAATTCAACATGATGTCATCAAGTATATCAGGTCATGCACTGCCTACACTATTTCCAAACCGACCACTAAGAAACAAGTATTGTACATCCCTCTGCCTACTCCTGACATGCCATGGGAATCCATCTCAATGGACATACATGTTGGGCCTTTAGTCCACCAAGAGGGGAAATGACTGTGTCTTTGTGGTTGTTGATTGATTTTCCAAGATGGTGATCCAAGCTTCCTGCAAGAAGAGCATCACAATAGATTCCACTTCCAAGCTCTTATTTGAATGAGTCTAGGTACATTTTGGAATCCCATAAACCACTCTCTCATATCAAGACATTCAGTTTATCAACACATTTTGGTCGAGCCTCTGGTCACTGCTGGACACCAATCTCACCAAATACACTACCTTCCACCCCCAAACAGATGGCCAAACTGAGGTCATCAATCGGATGGTCGTGCATATCATGCACATATACAATTCCAAGCACCCCCTCACATGAGATGAGATTCTTCCCTATGTTCATCATAGCTACAATAGAGACCTACATAGCCCAACTAGCCACAACCCTTTTCAGGTCGAGTTGGGATTCCAACCATTGGGTCCCATGGATGTTGCACTACCTCTTGCGGCCAACCCAGTTGATTCATCACCCGATCCAACTAAAGATGACAAATACTCTAGGTTCATTGAGTAGATCGAGCACATTCGCCAATAGGTTCAATATATTTTACAAAAGTCTAATTCCAAGTACAAGCATTGCCATGATCAACATGGAGTGCCACATAAGTTTTAGGTGGGAGACAAAGTGTGGTGACACTTGCAGAAAGAACTCCTTACAGGGCCCCATCGAAAGATTATCCCACTACATTACGGGCCTTACACCATCACCAAGGTTGTGGGTGAAAATTATTTTAAGCTCAACATTCCCCCTTTCCTTGGCCTCCACCCAATGTTCAACTTGGATCTCCCTCGGCCATATTTCCCACCATTATTGGACACCTCAAAGATAGCAGAACAGTTGAAACCAACAGAGCTCAAACCTGAATGCATGCAAAAGGAATCTAGTGATTATATTTTGGACACACATGTCAAGGGAACTCGCCAACAAAGGATCCCACTTTATTGAGTTGTCAAAGCAGGGAAGCTCCTGCACCAAGGCAAGTGGCTCACCCGAGGCCAAATTCAACAGAAATTTCCTCGTCTGATGGGGTCACTCAATGGAATGGAGACAATTTATTCCTAAAGGGGGAATATTGATCCATATGAATTTTGGTGGCCTCCCACGTATTCCAACTGATTCATTTTGGCCGTTTTCCAATTTCGCAGTTTTTTCCTAGTTTTTGGGTCCATGGGTTCTGGGGTCGTTTTAAGGCCCTAAACATCATTTTTAGGGCTCCCAATAGTCAAATTGTAGATAAAGTCAAAGTATGATGGCAACATGTGTATTCCTCGCATATACCTTTCCAACAGGCTATCCTGCGTCTAAAACAAAGATCGTATGAAAAAGTTACGACCGCGGGAAGTTGATGTACTAACTTACCCCAACAGGGCCAACGTGACTTTTGGCGCTCATCTCCTAGGGTTAGGTTTTTGGATGTCTAGGGTTTAGGAATTCCTATTTATTGTAAAAATGTTTTTATATCCTCATTATAACCATATTCTTGCGAATGAGTGCAGTCATCACATCTCTTCTCAGAGATAAGCTGCCACCATTCTAGCAAGCTTGTTTTCTACTGTGTTTTACAGTTTCAACAAATTTTCTTATTGAATAGAAACCAATTTTACTATATCTCTATTATTGTATCTATGTTATCCTTGTGTTTCTGTGTTAAGAATAATAATATTCTGTATTCCTTTCGTTTTGCTCATAAAATCTGGATCAAAACTTTTGGAAGCATATCCAAAATGCATCAGGCAATTTCAGAGAGCTAGATGGTTTTCCTTTTTATAGATATATCAGGGGCATAAATAGCAGGTAACTAAGTTTTTTTCAGAAAACATTGATGGCATAAAGGCATGAATTGGTGATCTCAAGATGCAATTATCATAGGCATTTATTTATCAAGTCACAGGGATACCTCAGGGTGGTGAACCATGGTTCAAGAATTAGAGGATCAAAGGAGAAATTTGAGAGGAATTTTTCAAATACCCAGCATAGGCAGCTAATTGGAAGAAATACATTCCCATCTCTGCATTAAAAAACAAATGTTGTGATATTATGTTCATTCTGCAAAAGTATGTAATCTATGAAGGAAGGTATGGGTTGGTGTTTTATTATCATCTCATACTGCTTATGAATTTTGTAAAGTGTTACGAGTTAGATGTGACTTTTTGTTTAATGAAAAGTTTGAAGAAAATAGATTTAGCTACATAGTGTAACCCCAAGAGTTTAGAGGGTAGTTTTTTTCCTTTCGGGTTGACAAAGATGTTCATTGAAGCCATACTTTAGGAACATAAAAACAATTGGAAGAAATTCCTATTTCATAATTTTTTGTTAAGGCTCTAGAATAGTACGATTCCAAAGGGTCGAAATGCAAAAGTACCAAAAATAGAGTTTATGGTACAGATCCAAGGGTTTCCAAGTTGTAAGGCTTGGAAATAAAATGAGAGATCCCTGAAGTTCCCGTGTTGGAAAATATAGGACCGAAAGATGAAGAATTGGAGAATGCAGAGGAAGAAAAGGTTACATAACCATAGAAGAAAATAAAGACACCAAAACCTTAGGCAACAGAGGAGAAAAATAAGAGAATACAATAGAAGATAGAAAAAGAGGTGAGGGTTTCAAACTCTAAACCTCAAAAATGTAGAGGATAACCTCAAACAAGAACACTAAAAGAAATTAATAAATTCAAGGACAACAAATTGAATATAGAAGATGAAAATTAAAAATCTCGTGAACTAGGAGGAAAAGAAGAGGTTGTATAGAACAATAAAAGGAGGATAGAGGCCATCATGCGTAGAACAAATAGGAGTATAATGAAATATTTATCTACAGAACAACATGATAGTAGCCAAGCTCAAGACAAGGAAGTCATTAAACTTGAAGAATCTTACAAGGAGAAGCCAAATAGTGCGAAGAGGACAATTCCAAATAAAAATATCAGGTATGAATCATTTCTTATCCCATATCTGAGTTTTAAATTGAAAAATTATGATTCTAATGAGGAAGAAATAATATTTAATTAGTTAGTGAATGATTATGAAATCCATGAAGCCATCGAAATTGATAAGGGACCATTAATTGACCCAGTTTCCACATCTTTAAAAGAGAGGTGAGTTGGAAATATTAGGAAATTAAAGGAAGAGCTGAAGGAGTTGACACTCCTTGATAATCATATTAAGTCATAAAATACAGTCTTGAAAGCCAACATTGCCTAGTTAAAAAAGGATAAAGAACATTTGGAATCTCATAAGAAATTGCTAGAAACAAAGGCCATAAAATGGTACATAAAAAGAAGGTTAGGAAGAATCATGATTATGAGATTGAGGAAATATTTGAATAAGGTAAGGAATCAAAGACAAGCCTCATCTTCAGGCTTGAAAATTTTGATTGATGATTCAAATAGAGATTAGGAAAGAAGGGATCAGCAATTTTGAAATTTTCTTGGAGGAAGCAGAGAGTCATTTTGGTTGCATAAGGACTTGCAACATATTCCATGTGGGGGATATGTTGAGTCCTAAAAAAGAACTATTTTTGTCACATTCCTATCCTAAAATTCCATCCAAAATACCATATCTATGAACTAGTTATATCTTCTTTTATCCTTGTTTTCCATAAAATCATGATCAACTACAGAAAATGCGTATTGAAGAATGTGTTGAGCACTCAACACACCCTAGAAAGCCTATGTCAATTTTTTACTTTTTGGGTACCACTTGATCTTTGCACTGTCTGATTCGATTTCATTTTTTGTGAAAACGTTTTTCCTTTTGTCTATTATCATGACTCTCATTATCTTTTCAAAACTGTTTTCAGACCTTTGAAACCCCATGACTTGAAAAGACTTAACACCTAAAGAAAGAAGCAAAATCCAAAACACTTCACCTGGCATACTCAGATTCGACATCGGAAGGAATTCAAAATGATAAAGAACCACTAGGGAAATATCGGTCGTCGAGCGCCAATCTTCATTGACATCGGTAAAAGTAAATTTTTGTTCACACAAATTCTTTATAAAAGGATATCGTTGATAATTGATTCTTCTTCGGCATCAGTAAAAGATGAGGGAAATAATCGTTAATCAAGAAAGAAAAAATATCGTCGATAGTCGATACTTGACGCAACTATCAGAATCGGGGAAGACCTAAAAGGATCGTGATGAACTTTGTGACCACGCTAAAGAGTTATCCCGATCGTCGATTCCCGATGCACTTTGGCATCGGGACTTTTTCGAGGAAGCTAATCCGTAGAAAAACATGTGATAGGTATCATCGATCGTCGATCCCATATACTTTTCGGCATTGGCACTTTAAGGTATGTTTTAAACTGAACAACTTAATGAAAACCCCGACTCTAATCAATACACACGGATTAGGCCACGTGTCTTTGCCAGATTGGAGAAACGTACGGTCTAGTTTTACCCTGAGTCATTCTTGGTTCCCTAAGTCCAAGTCACACCTCTGAGTCATATTTACCATGACAACATTGTACGATGCGATTGATCAGCGTCATATCTTTTGTGAGGGACATCAACGAAAAATGTTCATAGCACATCTTCGATCCCCGATCCACCCACTGAGAAAGGGACACGATGGGACGTTTTAGAGCTAGATACGATTAGATTCAGAGCATTTAAGGGACTAATTAATACCAAATCCCACATTAGTTGCTACCTTGTGCGCCAATGAACACGGTTGTTTGAAATCACCAATAGACAGCATCACCCCCGTGCCTCCTTCGTCAACCCATGATGAATTTAAGTTACAAAGATTCGACGGAATATTTGTTTTAAATTGCACTCATCACCCGAATTCAATGGTCGAAGCGACACGGTAATTTCTTCGTTGTTTTAAATCTTCTCAAGTCGTGGTATGTGGAACCATTCTACGCGCTAGGAAATTCAGAGCATTCAAAGAAATGAGATGAGAAATTAGAGAGCTGCAGAGATCCCATGAGTATCAAATAACGCGGTTTAGCAAGATTTACAGGTATGTACCCAAGTCTGTGGATTTTACATGTTTATACTTCATATATATTTTTATCCAGTGTTTCTCTGTACACAGTCTCTAAATATTTATTTTGATTGCAGGAATAATGCCTCCAAGAAATCCAACAACTAGACGATCATCGAGGGTGCTGAAGCTAAAAGAACTAGAGTTAGGTGAAGGCTCCTCTCCAAGGGTCGTGAGACAATTGGAATTCACGCAAAGACTGGAGCCTATCATCAAAACACCGACAAAGAAAGATTTCATTCAGCCTTTGGCCTTTGGAGATACAGAGTCAAGCACAAGGTCCAAAACGATACTCCCGCATTGGGGAGAGCTCTTTAAAAAAATAAGCTAGGAGGAATAGCCAAAATACGTCTCACACAGTGATCCTAATGTCAAATCACTTGATGAAGAAGTGTTCCTGAACATACGACGGTCATACCTGCATATGGTGGCTAGTAGAACCCCTGTCTTTCCCTGTGTCGAACTCCTGAAGTGGCTCATTGACCACACAGACACAAAAAAATGTTTGATCAACGATGAAAATGGTGGGTGTGTCGGAGTGTTCCTTCCGGTGGAGGTCCAGAAGTATTACAAGCTTAGAGACCCTGAGGAGTGACTAAACACTGATTTCTTCGTAAAATTCTATGAGTGCCACGACACCAGCTAGGTGATGGCCTCATGGTGGAGAGAAGATAAAACATACACCAATCGGAGCACCGGCTAGTACCAGACAACCAACTTAAGGGATCCATACATCTACCTGATGGCTCTCATCTTTCGATTGTATGGGGAGAAAGAATGCTCCATATTTTCAGAGGCATGGATGCCTCTAGCTTATACAGTGGCCATTTTTAGGAGCAACTTCAACTGGGAAGACATAATTTCTAAGAAACTGAGCATTTGCATACAACAGGATCAGACGTCGAAGGAAGGGGAGACACCATCCTTCTACATGGATTCATATTTACTTGATGTAATGTGTGCCAACAAAATTTTTTCTGGCATGAACTTGAGCTGGCATGTCGCAGAACTCATGGTCCACATATATTTCAGCATCTTATGAGAGAAAAGGTACAAAAACTCCTACTCTCTCATCTACGATGAATTCATCGCACGTATTTATTTTATTCTTTTCAAGAAAGAATGCTCGAGACTATTGGTTGCGGCAAAAAAGATGATATCAAAGGTAGGTCACTAGTACTTAGACGAGCGTGATACTTACATCAGGGTGTTTAGGGCCACCGAAGCACCACATATCCTACCAGTGCATGTCCTTGACTATCTCGTAGTGGGAGAAATATGCTACCAGACCATCTTGCAAGGTTACAACTCCACCCTGGTCAAGGATAAAAAGAGGGTGTTTATACCTTATGGATTCCATGTAGGATTCTACTTGGTGAAAGACACCGCTCAAGCCAAACAAGAAGGGTTGATCCAATTGGAGTTCAGGTTCCATACTGGTCAATTCTACAGGAATGACCCAAAGGGTCTGGTCCTGAAACATGCTTCTCAAGTGTCGTCCTGCTGGCCATACGCCCATGACAAATTTGAGGATGAAATCTTCACAGAAAATTACCAAGACTGGGACGAGTTGGTGGAAAGGATGGTCGACCCAAAAATGACCAGGTTTAGAGCCATGAACCTGGAAGAAAAAATGACCACCATAGAGAAATCAGCGCAAGAGGCCCTTAGAGCCCGAGAAGAAATGATAGCGACAGAAGCAACATAGTTTCCCCTAGAAGCTCTGGTGTAGGTTAGAGGTTTCCCTATGACACATGACGTGCGGAAAAGGGGCTTGCTCATGATCGAACATGCGCAACAAATAATTGACTAGCTGCAATATGACCCAGACCTCACAGGAATGACAGGGTCCCCTACCGACAACCCAGATGAAATCCAGATAGGCCCTAGCGACCCTAAACTGATAGACATCGATCAAATCTCCAGGTTAGATGACCCTGAAATCACAACGTTGAAGGTTGGGTCACTGGTGGGTGTTTCAGCTCAGCCAAAGACAATCAGAATATCAGTGGGAGCAAGTGCACCAGACCCCCAGATTAATACACATGGATTAGGCCACCTGTCTTCAAAGCCATGTGTCTTTGACAGATTGGAGAATCGTACGATCTAGTTTTACCCCAAGTCATTCTTGGTTCCCTAGGTCCAAGTCACACCTCCGAGTCAGATTTACCACAAAAGAATTGTACGATGATATTGATCAGCATTGGATCTTTTGCGAGGGACATCGACGAAAACGTTCATAGCGCATATTCGATCCCCGATCCACCCACTGAGAAAGCGACACGATGGGACATTTTAGCTCTAGATATGATTAGATTCAGATCATTTAAGGGACTAATTAATACCAAATCCCACATTAGTTGCTACCTTGTAAGCCAATCAACATGGTTGTTTGAAATCACCGATAGACCGCATCACCCTTGCTCCTCCACTGTCAACCCATGATGAATTTAAGTTATAGAGATTCGGCGGCAAATTTGTTTTAAATTGCACTCATCACCCGACTTCAATGGTTGATGCGACACAGTAAGTTATTCATTGGCTTAAATCTTCTCAAGCTATGGTAAGTGGAACCATTCTACATGCTAGGAAATTCAGAGCATCCAGAGAAACGAGACAAGAAATTCAAGAGCTGCAGAGATCCCGTGAGTATCAAATAAATAGGTTTAGCAAGATTTACAGGTATGTACCCAAGTCTGTGGATTTTGCATGTTTACACTTCATATATATTTTTATCTAGTGTTGCTTTGTACACAGTCTCTAAATATTTATTTCGATTGTAGGAACAATGCCTCCAAGAAATCCAACCACTATATGATCATCGAGGGCGCCGAAGCTAAAAGAACCAGAGTTAGGTGAAGGCTCCTCTCCATGGGTCGCGAGACAATTGGAATTCACTCAAAGACCGAAGCCTATAATCAAAACATCGACAAATAAAGATTTCGTTCAGCCTCTGACCTTTGGATATACAGAGGCAAGCATAGGGTCTAAAACGACACTCTCACATTAAGGAGAAATATTTAAAAAAATCAGTCGGGAGGAATAGCCAGAATACATCCCACACAGTGATCCTAATGTCAGAGCACTCGATGACGAAGTGTTCTCGAACATCCAATGATCATACCTACATATGGTGGCTAGTAGAACCTTTGTCTTTCCCTATGTTGAACTCCTGAAGTGGCTCATTGACCACATAGACACACAAAAATGTTTGCTCAACGATGACAATGGTGGGTGTCTCGGAGTGTTCCTTCCAGTGGAGTTCCAGAAGTATTACAATCTTAGAGACCCTGAGGAGTGACTAAACACTTATTTCATCGTAAAATTCTACGAGTTCCATGACACCAGTCGGGTGATGGCCTCATGGTGGAGAGAAGATAAAAAATACACCAACCAGAGCACCGGATGGTACTAGACGACTAACTTAATGGATCCATACATCTACCTAATGGCTCTCATCTACCGATTGTATGGGGAGAAATATTGCTCTAGATTTTCAGAGGCATAGATACCTCTAGCTTACACAGTGGCCATTTCCAGGAGAGACTTCAACTGGGGATCCATCATTTCTAAGCAATAGAGCATCTGCATACAACAGACTCAAACGTCGAAGGAAGGGGAGACACTGGCCTTCTACATAGATTCATATTTACTTGATGTCATGTGTTCCAGAAACATTTTTGTCAGCATGAACCTGACCTGGCATGTCACATAACTCTTGGTCCACATATATTTAAGCATCATATGGGAGAACAGGTATAAAAAATATTACTCTCGCATATGCGATGAATTCATCGCACGTATTTATTTTATTATTTTCAAGAAAGAATGTCCGAGACTATTAGATGTGGACAAAAAAATGATATCAAAGGTAGGTCACTGGTACTTGGATGAGCATGATACTTACATCAGGTTGTTCAGGGCCACAAGAGCACCACATATCCTACCAACGCATGTCCCTGACCATCTCGTAGTGGGAGAGATATGCTACCAGACCATCCTTCATGGTTACAATGCCACCCTGGTCAAGCGTAAAAAGAGGGCATTTATACCTTATGAATTCCATGTAGGCTTCTACTTGGTGACATACACCACTCAAGCCAAACAAGAAGAGTTGATCCAATTGGATTTCAGGCTCTAGACCACTCGATTTCGCAAGCATGACCCAAAGGTTCTGGTCCTGAAACATGCTTCTCAAGTGTCGTCCTGCTGGCCATATGCCCACGACAAATTTGAAGATGAAATATTCATAGAAAATGCCCAATACTGGGACGAGGTGGTGGAAAGGATGGTCGACCCCAAAATGACCAGGTTCAAATCCATGAGCCTGGATGAACAAACAACCAGCATAGATAAATCGGCACAAGAGGCCCTTAGAGTCAGAGAATAAATGATAGTGACAGAAGCAGCAGAGGTTCCCCTGGTAGCTCTGATGCAAGATAGAGGTTTCCCTATGACATGAGACACACAGACAAGGGGATTTCTCATGATCGAATAGGCGCAGCGAATAATTGACCAGCTATAAGATGACTCGAACCTCACAGGAATCGCGGGGTCCCCTGCCAACAACCCAGATGAAATCTAGATAGGCCCTAACGGCCCTGAACTGATAGACATCGATGAAATCATTGGGTTAGATGACCCTGAAATCATAACGTCGCAAGCTGGGTCACCGGTGGGTGTTTCAACTCAGTTGGAGACAGTCAGAATGTCAGTGGGAGCAAGTGTACCATACCCCCTCTATGGATTAATAAACATCTATGATGATGAAGAGAGCCCAGAGGTATCCCTGGTGACCCCTGTATAGATCATAGAGGAAAACGAACAAGAGAAGACACCTTCCCCATCTCCTGATTCTCAAATTCAGGGACTTCCATGGAATGAACAAGAAGTCAAGAGTGTCTTAGACACTGAGCTACCCAATGTGCTCGAGACTCAAGCAGATAGTCCGAAGGAGGAGCCAGAGACATTCGAACAAAAGGAATAAGCTCCACAGAAAGAAATCGGTGTCTCAACGGTCGATAATCAAGTAAGTACCGAGCCTACCCCCGATGCCTCAATTTCAATTGATACTCAAATTCCCGATGAGTGACAAACAAAAGTCGGGCCAACAGAACACAGGGAAGAAGTTCAAGAACCCAGTCCTTAACAAATATATACCATCGGGAGCCTAGGAAATATGCTCACCTGGGGAGATCAACAAATCCTCAAGCCCGTGGATGAGGTCGTTGACATACATGCCATCGCTTATGACTGGAAAATAAAATCTATTATGCAGAGGACCACCAAGAAGAGGAGGATCACTCTAGATTGCTCCATCCTCGTCACCACAGAGGAAAATATGATAAATACATAGCATGCCAAAACAAACGAAATTATTGACGCAGGGATGGAAATTACAGATGTCACCCTGGATAGAGAAAAAAGGGATGAAGAGGAACTGGCTACTACTCTGAAAGAATTAGCACATTTATGCAACTTGGAGAAATATTACCAGGACACGACATAGGCCGCGGTGTTCCTAAGGCGATAATTCAAGGAGACCTACAACAAATTCACAGATGAACGACACCTATTCACTGCAAGGATAGTCGAGTTGCAAGAATACACCCTCATGGAGCTGACCATGTGCAAGGATATGGATAGGTGGTATGATAAATCACAACAATCCATGGAAAGGGTCGACTATATCAACGCGGTTCAAAAGGGCCGAGATACAGAATATCACGACATCCGGGTGTAAAAGGAAGCAACCTCGATCGCATAAAGAAATCAGCCGAATATTGCGAAAAAATGGCTCGGGAACCTCATCGGGAAATCCAATAGAGATGGTCCAAGTGCGAGAAAAGATGGATCAAGATCAACAAGGTAATGAGAGAGATCGGCCTCCCCGAATTCGACACACCCGATGACTTTGTCGACTTGCACAACATAGTCAAATCGGACATCGAACAAGACTCATCATGGGCCAAGGAAATAGAAAAGGTGACAGACATAGTGCCAAGACAGGTGCGACATTTCATGGAACACCCAATCAAATCTCAGGCCATTTTGCAACAATTAAGTGCCAGAATAGTCAAGTATCAGGCACAAGCAGTAGAGATAAGAAACATTCATTTAGACCTAATGGAACAAGATAGATTCTTGTATGCCAACACATGCGAGGATCTCTTCATCAAGTGGTCGGAGTACGAGAAGAGTCACCCACTTAAGTGAGATCCTACGATCACTCTCAGATAGACTGATAGAAGAAAGCACCATGTGGTGAGTTTTGTTTTACTTAGTTGTACTTCAATAGTTATTTTTAGTTAATAGTATGTTATAAATAGGAAGATTGACCTATTAGCAAGGGTCGATGGTTGTTGAAAAGACCCCTCATTTTTGGATTTGTTTAAGAACTATTTCGGAGCTTCCTTAATTGAGAAGTCATGTTTAAGACCAAAGACAAAGTTGTGTTTTTCATCAAAAGTGTGTATGATTGGATGTGGATAAGAATTATTTTTGATTTCATCTCTTGAATGGATGTTGTAATGAGTAAGAGCGTATAAAACTATTGATAATTTATCTGATGCAATTCTTTATAGTTATTATATCTAATGATGAAAAGTAAGTCGTTGTGTTATTATGTGATGGATGATTAGAGTTAAGAGAATTATTTTTCTTGTCATCGTTTATCGCATGCATGTTTTCTTTCTGATAAATTGTATCTCAGTCAAATTGGAATACCAACAGGTTAATTCATTAGTACTAATCTTGTGGTAGATCATCGTTGTCTGCATGCTAGAGTGAAAGGGTTATCCCAAAGCTCAACCTTTTCCACTAGTAGATTTTTTTCCCTCTTTTTTACCTAGTTGGTTTATATCAGATTTGATCTTTTATCGGTCCCACCTATAAGAGAAAATAAAAAAAAGAGAACTTCTGAACTGAAGGAGAAATCCTTCACAAGAAAATATAAAGCCCATCGATTATCTGGCTGGATTGCAAGATATGGAGAACCATTCCACTATTAAACGTTGCAGAGTCTAATTGGGCCTCAGTGGAGGGTTTATTTCCTACTGTTGAGTTAAAGGGATTTAGGTTCCCTCAACAAAATTGGTGCTAGAAGGAGGGCCTGAAGAATGAATGGCTGAATATATTTTTGACATAGTATTTCACACAACCTGTAGATTCAAAATAGCCCACATGCATGGTTATTCATTCTCGAGACAGCCCACACACACTGAGTACTTACGAAATGAATAAATCACCCCATCATGAGAAAGAACATGTGTTCCCTAATATACCCTATTCTCTCACTCACGAGGAATTAAATCAATTCAAAATAATCACAAGAGCATACGCTCGACAGATCGGTGTGTTTCCCTTTTAGTTCCTTAAAGAAAAAAAATAAGCATATCAGTGGTTGAATCCCCAGACCAGGGTTTCATGCACACAGTAGAATACCTAATAGATTTCACCCTCACCGAAATCGAACATCCTCTTAATCTAATCCCCGAAACATCAGTCGATAACTACTATGAGCCTGACGACTTTTCTGAAGAGGAAGGGTTTAACTCAGAATGATATGAAGACATGGAAGACAACAATGACCATGATGAAGAAAGGGGAAAACCACCTCAGAATAATCAAACTTGGTTGACCAGAGATTCTTTGGCCATCCCCGAACGAGTACATAACCTCCCCCGACACCCAGAGAAGTTACTTCCTAAATTTGACCCTGAAACTTTAGGATTGCGTGAAGACCATATTAAAAAATTCATACTAGCTATCAGACTTATGAATTTCCAACAAGGAGACATAGTTTGTAGGCTATTCCCCTACACTTTCGAGAAATCATCCTCCACGTGGTATTTTAACCTACCCGTAGGATCGATAACTAGTTGGACGAAGTTTCAGAAGGATTTTTTAGATAAATTTGCAAAAGAAACTACTACAGGAAATTTGATGGATGAGTTGTTCACCGCCGCCATGAGTTCGATGGAAAGGGTTAAATAATTCAATAAAAGATTCACCACCATCTTAAACAAATTCCATCCCAAGGCTAAACCTACTCAGGAGTTTCAAATCGAAGTATATGTTAATGCTTTCCCAACTTCTATTTCCATGTTTGTTAAAAGGGATGCCAAACCAACCTTAGCTGAGAATTTTGAAGAAGCCAAAATGATAGAGTTCCATGTGAAGGGATGTAAAGAAGGCCAGGTCTCATTAGTTAAGAAATAAGTTCAACCTCCTCCGAGGAGAGGACTATTGTTGACTAGACCCCTAGGAAAACAAACAGAACAAGGTCTCGAAAAAGGGAGTGGGGACATAAAGGACCTACAACACATGGTAAAGAAGTTGTCAAACAAAATCATAGACATGAAGAGAATCCCAGAGGAGGGAAACCAAGGCCAGAGGACCTATATTCCTTTCTTTAAAAGGAATTTGCAATTCAAAGCAATTGAACCTCCCCCAACCAACTTAAACATCGATATGGGAAATATAGCATCCGACTCTTTCTGTACCTATCATCAGGAGAACCAATCTGAAAGAGACTTCACTCAATGGGTGCATGCCATGAATTTAATAGCCAACCGGTTTCTAGATGAGGTCTCCCTAATCGAACAATCAAGCGAGTCAACTATAAATATTGTCGATCAGGAAGAGGTTTATCCACCAAAAGAAACAACCATGTTGATATGGGATCCTGATTTACCTATGCCTTTCGATGACCTATTTGAAGTCCATGAACCACCCGCAGAAGTCTTGGCTATGCAAACACGAAGTAGGGGTCAACCTATCTCAGACAACCTTGCTACTACCCAAACTTCAGGAGGAAGACCAGCTCACGATCACAGAAAAGCACCTTTTTCTCCCCGAAGAAACCCTATGAACATCCATACACGAGAATCACCCAAGATAGACTACAACATAGTAGAACATTTGAATAAATTGAAGACAAACATATCAGTCATGGACATGTGTAGAATCCGTCAGCAAAAGGATTTTATATTACAGGGATTGAAATCAGTAGAAAATCCCACGACAAGCGTTGAATAATGAGGAAATCTAACTCCCACAGATCTACAAAATAAACCAACTATGAACGCATGTTCTGAGGATAAGAAGGGAAGACCTTTTGTCCCACAGTTCCTTTTGATGTTTGAAGTCTTCAACAGGAACCTCTATAATTGTTTTGTTGACTCTAGGGCATCCTCCAATGTTATTCCATTGTCTATTTGAAAAACATTACATGCAATAAATCTCAAAAGAGATAAACATGTGATATAGCTAGACATAACATGGGTGAAGGTCATGGGAGAACTCAAATATGTAATGATCAGAATAGAGACACACCCTAAATTTGTCCAAGTAATTGACATCATTGTAGTATATATCCCATAATCTTATGGATTTTTATTGAGTCAAGATTGGTTTGAGAAGTTAAACGGATACTTTAGTATAGTCTGGGCTCACCTTTGGATTCCATTAAAATGGCACACAAATATGATCAAGATCAATAGGGAAAGATATATGAAACACACGGTCACTGGCTTAGAAACCCTCAATGAACCCTCATCAGTCAAATTCCACGTGCTAGGCAATTATTCTGGTGACTCCAATTTCAGGAATTTCTCCCCCCTCTCATCTGATGTTCCCCTTACCCAAAACTCCGAAATGATTTTTCAAGAGAAACTGCCAATGACAGCAAAGGAAACCCTCTTCTTCCAAGAAATTTTGTTACAAATCATGGAACAAACAGGAAGGGGAGAGGAAAGTGACAAGAAAGAGGAAGCTGATATGTTTTTCCTACAAGTTTGGACCTTATACTTTGATGGCTCTAAATCACAAGAAGGGTCTAGGGCAGGGTGCATCCTCATTGATCCAAAGGTAAACAAAAATTTATGTCCTATAGACTAGAGTTTGAATGCACAAACAATATCGTTGAATATGAAGCCCTAGTACAAGGGCTAAAGAAAGCCATGTATTTGAACGTTAAAGAATTGAAAGTCTTCGTAGATTCTGAAATCATCATTAGACAAGTATGGAATACTATACATTGCAAATCTCCACACCTGGAGAATTACCAACAGGAAGTGCACAAGATAATAGAGCATTTTGAAGCTTTCAATGTTACAACGATCCCCAGAGCAAAGAACATTATTGCTAATTCTTTGGCCACCTTTCCTTCAAGGCTATCACCTCTAGAAGATTATGAAGCCTCTCGGTTCACTGTGGAATTACTCTACAAACCATCGGTGCCCAACAATATTTCTAATTGGAAGGTCTTTGAAAGAGATGAACAGATCATAAATGTTTTGACTGACCAAGATAATTTGAAAGACTTGGCTATTGACGATGAAGTATTCCAGGAACAATGAACATAAACCGATCCACAGACAGATCAACCGATTGACAAATCGAAGTCTTACACGATACCGAAGGGAATAGCCAATTTAGAAAACCTCTTTGACCTAAGGGAAAGATTTAAGGGGCCAAAAAATGCGAAGATCAACAATTCTTGTCCCATGCATGAAACTATAAATCTTGGAACCCCAAAAAACCCAAAAAATGTAAACCTTGATGAGACAATATATAAAGAGGAAAGGAAGGCCTATCTCAAACTTTTCATACAATATGAAGATGTCTTTGCATGTTCCTACCGAGATCTGAAAACTTATGATACCCGTATCATTCAACACACTATCCCTTTAAAGCCTGAAGTAAAACCCTTCCAACAGAAGCTCTAGAAGTACCACCCATCCCTGGAGCCCCTCATGTGTCAAGAGTTAAAGAAACTGTTAGATGCAAAAATTATCTTCCAGGTTAGACACTCTGCCTGGGTAGAAAAATTGGTTCCTGTAAGGAAACAATCTGGGGAAATCCGCCTATGTGTAGATTTCAGAAATCTCAATAGAGCTTCAGAAAAGGACAACTACCCAGTCCCACCAATGGAGAAAATACTGTAGACCGTGTCTGGCTCTGATATTTTCTCCTTGATAGACAGTTTCTCAAGTTACAACCAGGTTCTAGTTTCAGAAGAATACCGCTTGAAAACTACCTTCCAAACGAAGTAGGGAACCTTCACTTATAAATGTATGCCCTTTGGGTTAATCAATGTAGGGGAAACCTTCCAGAGGGCCATGGACATAGAATTTCAAGAACTAATCAACAAGTGTGTAGTAGTCTACTTGGACGACGTGACTGTGTATTCAAAGAACAAAGAAGATCACATCAAATACTTAACCCATATTTTCGAAAGGTGTAGGAAATACAGTATATCCTTAAACCATAAGAAAATTATTTTCGGTGTCGAAGAAGGAAAGTTGTTAGGCCACATTATATCTCAAGCAGGAATTCACATAGATCCAAAAAGGATTAAGTCTATAGATCAACTTCCACTACCTCACAAAAAAAAGGCTATGCAATCGTTCTTCGGGAAAATCAATTTTGTGAGGAAATTCACCCCCGATTTTGCGAAAACTATCAAACCCCTACAAAAAATGATTCATAAAGATTTTGATTTTAAGTGGGATGACGAACGAAAGAATGATTTCAATAATATTAAGACTGCAATATCTCAAGGCTCGGTGTTACGAAGCCCCGATTTCAAAAAACATTTCTTCCTCTATACTTTCGCTTCCAACCAATCGTTAGCCGCAGTACTAACTCAGAAGGATGATGACCACAACGAGACCCCGGTTTCATTCATGAGCACTAATATCCAAGGTGTCGAACTAAATTATCCTACTATAGACAAGCAAGATGATGCGGTATGCAAGGGAGTAAAACATTTCAGATCTTACATCCTCAAGAACCATACCAAAGTCATTGTGCCTCACCTTGCAGTCTGATCCCTATTTACTCAACAGAATATGGGGGAAAGAAGAGGAAACTGGATGGAAGTAGTCCAAGAATTTGATTTAGATATAAAACCTACTAAACTAGTTAAAGGACAAGGGTTATGCAAATTGGCAGTTGAACCTCAGGACCAAGTAAATGACGACCCCGGATGGGAGAACGAATTGACATTATGGTGTGGCGAAGCTTAATATGTCTCCCCGGGGAAAGATTCTTAGTATGAGAAATTGACTTATCTCCTGCATCATGGGACTTGCCCAGAAAACCTAAACCCTAGGGAAAGGAGAGCTCTCAGGTTAAAATCTGCACAATATCACCTCATATATTTGGTACTCTTTCAAGTTAATTATGATGGGGTACTATTAAGATGTCTCAAACATAAATATTCATACAAAGTCATGAAAGAGCTCCATGATGGCCTTGCCTGTGGGAATTTCGCAGGAAACACCACCGCTCATAAAATATTGAGATTCGGCTACTATTGGCCCACTTTGTTCAAATATGCTCACACATACACCATAAACTATAAGACTTGTCAGATAAGCACGGGGAGGGAGAAGAGAGAAGTTGTCCCACTCCAACCAGCGGTCATTTCTAGGCCATTGGAGCAATGAGGGTTAGATATCATAGGATAAATTACACCAAGTTCTTCAAAACAACATAGATACATACTGACCTCCACAAATTATTTCATGAAATGGGCAAAGGCCATCCCTCTAACTCATGTAAAGGAAAAGGTGGTAATCCAATTCATAGAACAACAGCTGATCACAAGGTTCAGTGTGCCTTCTGTCCTTGTTTTTGATAATGTAGCTTACTTTTCTTCCAGTTTATTAACAGAGTTTTCTCTAGACAAAGGAATCATAATTATATACTCTGCAAACTAGTATCCACAGGGAAACAGAGTGGCAGAATCAACTAATAAGAACCTAGTGATAATATTAAAGAAAACAGTTGCAGATAACTAGAGGAATTGGCACAATTCACTTCATAATGATTTATGGGCTGATAGAGTCACACCCAAGGAAGCTATAGGGAATTCCCCATACTTTCTGGTATACAGATAGGAATCCATTCTCCCAAATGGGCTTTATCTTCCATCTCTTCAACTTGCTCAGGATTCCAGAGGGCAGCCCGCATCAGTCATTCAACAAAGAATTGACACCCTTCTCATGCTAGAAGAAGAAAGGGAGAAATCTAATCAAAGTTCATAGCTCACCAGAAAATAGTTAAAAGATGGTTTGATAAGGATAAGGCTAAAGAAAATAATTTTGAGGTAGGAGACTTAGTCCTAAAGTGGGACAGAGAAAATGAGCCTAAAGGAAAACATTCTAAGTTTCAGAATCTATGGCTCGAACCTTTCCAGGTGGCTGAGAAGATTGGGTTAGTCACCTATCGACTACATAATCTGAGGGGGGAACCTGACGCCCTCCCGGTGAATGGCCAAGCCCTAAAACAATATTTTCAGTAAAAAAAAAAAGATAAATATATATATCTGTGTTTATGTTTTCATGATGTTTTATGTTAGACACGTCGATTGCGAAATGCATTTTTTGTTTGTTTCATATTTTTCTATTGTACTCCTGCAATTTTGAGGATTGTGTTTAGAAAGACAATGGTTGATCTCAAATCATGCGATATGGTGAACTTTGTTCCTAACTCGTCTCTCACATACAACACAAGAAACGTTGGGGAACCTACGGTTTTTTTGAGGGGTTCTCTATCTAACCTGTGCAGATGAACAACTTTGGAGAAATGCGGAAGTGTCTGCCTAGTGATCTGGTGAAACCTTAAGGGAAAGACAGTAAACTGGAAAGGACTACATGTCCCTCCGAGACAAAGCTAGCAAGTTTCACCTAAACCATTTCATTTTTTAAAATAACATACATCCTCCTCTCCCACTCACTCAGGGCATTCTGCCGAAATAAAAATCAACTATATCAAATGAGTGCACAGTAGGAGAGGGTATTCAGATAACTACGTCGGGGCTATGGATGCTCGCTAGCAGCGGAGCAAGGTCTGTGACGTCGGGGTGACTCCGTCGGGGCTATGGACGCTCGTTGGCAGCGGAGCAACACCATAGAGAGTGAAGAAGGGTAACTAAAGGCTTAGTTCCAGTGAATGCTTTACTAGACTCTTGTTAAAGGGGGCATGATTCTGGGTTACAGGAAATAAAGGTTGAATAAAGGTTGAAAATCCCACAGGCAGGCCTTGATGCATCAACTGACGAAACTTCAAATGCAAGGGTAAAAGAAGCTCTAATAAAACAAGCTAAGGTCTTAACCATATTTTTCATCAACCGAGATCAAGGAAGGAACAAATATTCTTCTTTCGCCCAGTAAGTCACCATTTGTTGAGCACTCAACACACCCTAAAAAGCCCATGTCAATTTTTTACATTTTGGGTACCACTTGATCTTTGCACTGACTGATTCGATTTCATTTTTTGTGAAAATGTTTTTCCTTTTTCTTATTATCATGACTCTCATTAGCTTTTCAGGACTGTTTTCAGACCTTTTAAACCCCATGACTTGAAAAGCCTTAACACCTGAAGAAAGAAGCAAAAGCCAAAACACTTCACCCGACACACTCAGATTCGACATCATAAGGAATTCAAAATGGTAAAGAACCACTTGGGAAATATCAGTCACCGAGCACCAATATTCATCGGCATTAGTAAAAAACAAGTTTTGTTCACACAAATGTTTTATAAAAGGAAATCGTCAATAGTTGATTCCTCTTCGACATCGGTAAAAGACGACGAAAATAATCGTTAATCAAGAAATAAAAGATATCGTCGATACCCGATACCCTACACGCCTATCGGAATCAGGGAAGACCTAAAAGGATTGCGACGAACTTTGTGACCACACTAAATATTTCTCCTGATCGTCAATTCCCAATGCACTTTGGCATCGGGACTTTTTCGAGGAAGCTAATCCGTAGAAAAACATGTGATAGGTAGTCGATCGTCAATCCTAGATACTTTTCGGCATGCACACTTTAAGTTATGTCTTAAATAGAACAACTTAATGAAAACCCCAACTCCGATTATTACACATGGATTAGGCCACCTGTATTCAAAGCCACGTGTCTTTGGTAGATTGGAGAACCGTAGGGTCTAGTTTTACCCCGAGTCATTCTTGGTTCCCTAGGTCCAAGTCACACCTCTGAGTCAGCTTTACCACGATATCATTGTACAATGATATTGATCAGTGTTAGAGATTTTGTGAGGGACATCGACGGAAATGTTCATAGTGCATCCCCAATCCCCAATCCACCCACTGAGAAAGCGACACGATGGGACGTTTTAGCGCTAGATATGATTAGATTCAGAGCATTTAAGGGACTAATTAATACCAAATCCCGCATTATTTTCTACTTCGTGCACCAATCAACATATTCGTTTGAAATCACTAATAGACTACATCACCCCCGCGCCTTCATTGTCAAACCACGATGAATTTAAGTTACAGATATCCGGCAGGAGATTTGTTTTAAATTGCACTCATCACCCAAATTCAATGGTTTATGCGACACAACAAGTTCTTCATTGGTTTAAATATTCTCGAGTTGTGGTAAGAGGAACCATTCTGCGTGCTAGGAAATTCAAAGCATCCGGAGAAATGAGATGAGCAAATCGAGAGCTACAGAGATCCCGTGAGTATCAAATAACTAGGTTTAGCAAGCTTTACAGGTATGTACCCAAGTCTGTGGATTTTACATGTTTACACTTCATATATATTTTTATCTAGTGTTTCTCTATACACGGTCTCTAAAGATTTATTTCGATTGTAGGAACAATGCCTCCAAGAAATCCAACCACTGGATGATCGTCGAGGGAGACGAAGCTAAAAGAACCAGAGTTAGGTAAAGGCTCTTCTCCAGGGGTCGTGAGACAATTGGAATTCACGCAAAGATTGGAGCCTGTAATCAAAACATCGAAAAAGAAATCTTTTGTTCAGCCTTCAGCCTTTGGAGATACAGAGGCAAGCACAGGGTCCAAAACGACACTCTCGCATTGGGGAGAGCTCTTTAAAAAAATTAGTTGGGAGGAATACCTAGAATACATCCCACAGAGTGATCCTTATGTCAGAGAACTCGACGACGAAGTGTTCCCAAACATCCGATGGTCATACCTGCATATGGTGGCTAGTAGAACCCATGTCTTTCACTGTGTCGAACTCCTGAAGTGGATAATTGACCACATAGACACACAAAAATGTTTGATCAACGATGACAATGGTGGGTGTGTCGGAGTGTTACTTTCGGTTGAGGTTCAGAAGTATTACAAGATTAGAGACCCTGAGGAGTGACTAAACATTGATTTCATCGTAAAATTCTACGAGTGCCATGACACTAGTCGGGTGATGGCCTCATGGTGGAGAGAAGATAAAAAATACACCAATCGGAGCACCAACTGGTACCAGACGACCAAATTAAGGGAGCCATACACCTACTTGATGGCTCTCATCTGCCGATTGTATGGGGAGAAAAATTGCTCCAGGTTTTCAGAGGCATGGATGCCTCTAGCTTACATAGTGGCCATTTCTGGGAGCAACTTCAACTGGGGAGCCATTATTTCTAAGCAACTGAGCATCTGCATACAACAGGCTCAGACATCAAAGAAAGGGGAGACACCAGCCTTCTACATGGATTCATATTTACTTGATGTCATGTGTTCCAGAAACATTTTTGCCGGTATGAACCTGATTTGGCACGTTGCAGAACTCTCGGTCCACATATATTTCAACATCCTATGGGAGAACAGGTACAAAAAATCTTACTCTCTCATCTGCAATGAATTCATCGCACTTATTATTTTATTCTTTTCAAGAAAGAATGCCTGAGACTATCATATGCAGCAAAAAAGATGATATCAAAGGTAGGTCACTGGTACTTGGACAAGTGCAATACTTACATCAGGGTGTTCGGGGCCACCGGAGCTCCACATCTCCTACCAGTGCATGTCCCTGACCATCTCGTACTGGGAGAGATATGCTACTAGACCATCCTGCAGGGTTACAACGCCACCTTGGTTAAGGATAAAAAGTGGGCATTTATACCTTATGGATTCCATGTAGGATTATACTTGGTGAAAGACACCACTTAAGCCAAACAAGAAGAGCTGAGCCAATTGGATTTCAGGTTCTAGACCGGTCGATTCCGCAAGAATGACCCAAAGGTTTTGGTCCTGAAACGTGCTTCTCAAGTGTCGTCCTACTAGCCATACGCCCATGAAAAATTTGAAGATGAAATCTTCATGGAAAATTCCCAAGACTAGGATGAGGTGGTGGCAAGGATGGGCAACCAAAAAATGACCAGGTTCAGAGCCATGAGACTGTATGATCAAACGACCACCATAGAGAAATCGACGGAAGAGGCCCTCAGAGCTCGGGAAGAAATGATATCAACAGAAGCAGTAGAGGTTCCCCTAGCAACTCCGGTGCAGGGTAGAGGTTTCCCTATGACACATGATGCACAGACAAGGGGCTTGCTCATGATAGAACACCCACAATCAATAATTGACCAGCTGCAAGATGACCCAGATCTCATAGGAATGACGGGTTCCCCTACCGACAACCCAGATGAAAGATAGATAGGCCCTAGCGGCTCTAAACTGATAGACATTGATGAAATCACCGGGTTAGATGATCTTGAAATCAGAATGTCGTAGGCCAGGTCACCGGTGGGTGTTTCAGCTTAGCCAGAGACAGTCGAAATATCAGTGGGATCAAGTGCACTAGACCCCCTCGGCGAATTAATAAACATCTATGATGATGAAGAGAGCACGAAGGTATCCCTGGTGACCCCTGTATAGATCATAGAGGAAAAGGAGCCATAGAATTCACCTTCCCTAGCTCCCGACACTCAAATTCAGGACCTTCCATAGAATGAACAAGAAGTCGAGACTATCTTAGACATTGATTTTCCCAATGCGTCGGAGACCCAAGAAGATAGTCCGAAGGAGAAGCCAGAGACAGTCAAACAAAAGGAAGAATCTTCACAACAAGAAATCAACGTCTCAACGGTTGATAATCAAGTAAGTATCGAGCCTACCCCCAATGACTCAATTTCAATCGGTACTCAAATTTCCAATTAGCAAAAAACAGAAGTCGGGTCTCCGGAACACAGGGAAGAAGTTCAATAACCCATTCTTGAACAAATATATACCATCAGGAGCCTGGGAAATATGCTCACCTAGGGAGATCAGCAAATCCATGAGCCCGTGGATGAGGTCGTTGACATACATGCCATCGCTTATGACCGGAAAAGAAAATGATGAGGTCGTTGACATACATGCCATCACCTATGACAGGAAAAGGAAAAATATCATTTTGCAGAGGGACCACGAAGAGGAGGATCACTTTAGATCGCTTCCATTCCTCATCACCACAGAGGAAAATATAATAAATGCAGATCACGCCAAAACATTCAAAATTATGGGCACAGGGATGGAAATTACAGATTCCACCCTGGACAGAGAAAAAAGGGATGAAGAGGAACTGGTTGTTTCTCTAAAAGAATTAGAACATTTACGCCACTTGGAGAAATATTACCAGGACACTGCACATGTCGCGGTGTTCCTAAGGAGCAAATTTAAGGAGGACTACAGCAAATTCACAGATGAACGACACCCATTCACTACAAGGATAGAAAAGAAGGCACCCTCATGGCATTGGCCATGTGCAAGGATATGGAGAGGTGGTATGAGAAAGCACAACAATCCATGGAAAGGGTCAACTATATCAACGCGGTTCAGCAGAGCCTAGATACAAAAGAGCATGACATCTGGGTGTTAAAATAAATCATCCTCGATCGCATAAATAAATCAGCCAAATATTGGGAAAAAATGGCTAGGGAACCTCATCGTTAAATCCAAGAGAGATGGGCCAAGTGCAAGAAAATATGAATCAAGATCAACTGGGTAATGAGAGACATCGGCCTCCCCGAATTCGGCACACCCAATGACTTTGTCGACTTGCGCGACATAGTCAAATCACACATTGAACAAGACTCATCATGGGACGAGGAAATAGAAAAGGTGACAGACATGGTACTAGGATAGGTGTGACAGTTCATGGAACACCTGATCAAAGCTTAGTTAATTTTGCAACAGTTAAGTTCCAGAATAGTCAAGTATCGGGAAAAAGCAGTAGAGATAAGAGATATTCATTCGGCCCCAATGGAACAAAATAGATTCCCGTATGCCAACTCATGCGAGGATCTCTTGATCAAGTGGCCGGAGTATGAGAAGAGTCACCCACTTAAGTGAGATCCTATGATGACTCTTAGACAGAATGATAGAAGAAAGAGCCATGTGGCGAGTTTTGTTTTACTTAGTTGCACTTCAATAGTTATTTTTAGTTAATAGTATGTTATAAATAGGAAGATCGACCTATTAGCAAGGGTTGATGGTTGTTGAAAAGACCCCTCATTTTTGGATTTTGTTAAGAACTATTTCGAAGATGCCTTAATTAAGAATTCATGTTTAAGACCAAAGACAAACTTGTGTTTTTCATCAAAAGTGTGTATGATTGGATGTGGAGAAGAATTATTTCTGATTTCATCTCTTGAATGGATGTTGTAACGAGTAAGATCTTCTAAAACTATTGATAAGTTATCTGATGCAATTCTTTATAGTTCTTATCTATAATGATGAAAACTAAGTCGTTGTGTTATTATGTGATGGATGATTAGAGTTAAGAGAATTATTTTTCTTGCCTTCGTTTATCGCATGCATGTTTTCTTTATGATAAATTGTATCTCAGTCAAATTGGAATACCAGCAGGTTAATGTATTAGTACTAGTCTTATGGTAGATCATCGTTGTCTGCATGCTAGAGTGAAAGTGTTATCCCAAAGCTCATCCTTCTCTAGTAGTAGATTTTTTTCCCTCTTTGTTACCTAGTTGGTTTACACCGGCTTTTATCTTGTATCGGTCCCACCTATAAGAGAAAATACAAAAAGATAACTTCCAAACTGAAGGAGAAAGCCTTCACAAGAAAACGTAAAGCCCATCGATTATTTGGTCGGATCACAAGATCTAGAGAACCTTTCCACTATTAAACGCCGCAGAGTCTAATTGGGCCTCGGTGGTGGGTTTGGTTCCTACTGTTGAGTTAAAGGGATTTAGGTCCCCTCAACAGGAAGTTAAAGGTAAATTGTCCATTTTATACTTAAATCCATTCTTATTTATGAAAATTTGATTTAATTAGTTGTTATTTAATGAGTAGCTACATAATCTCCTATTCTATAGCAACTCAAAATAAAATTATGTAGCCTAGTCACTAAAATGGTTTTCTGCAGTGAAATTGTTGTTCTATAGGGACAATATCACCTTGAGATTGAACTTTGACTTATGGAAGATGTCAAGTTTATCCTAAATCTTGACCACATAACATCTTATCCCACATATCGTCAAAATCAACATAGAAGTAAATTCAAATTGCAGTATACCTAGAGAGGTGATATGGGGTACCTAGAGAGGTACCCAATGGGAGTTGTTATCACACAATATGTATTTTCCAAAATCCAAAGCCAAGTGGGACAATATTGGCGTAACACGAAGGTAATCATATTGCTGTCACCTTAATAGGATAGCCCTTTGTGTTTAGGAGAAGGATAAATCCACTCCAAGGGAGACGTCCCAATACCTAGTGGGTTGATGAAGGGAAAAGTGTAAGGTAAACCACCCCTCTCTCTAGGTAACTCAAATTAGTTTATGTCTTGAAGGGTCAAGTAAAGAAATAAAATGAATATACCTGCCCTTCACCAAGACAAAAACAAACATTAAGCCAAGAAACCAATGATAATGATGCTTCGACAAGACAATAGACTTGCAATGAAAATTTCTAATAAACAAGTGTATGCAACAAACAAATATATAACAACATTTAATACAGTAATAACAGCTTCAATGTATTCTAGAAAATGCACTTGTTTGGACAATATAACAAGATATCTAAACCTTCAATATGATAATAATTTGTCACATGCAATTTCTAGACGTGTATCAACCAACAAATAAACTTTAACAGACTTCCAAGGATGACTGTAACAACAATAAAAAGGAAAAGTATGACGGTTGAAATATATCTTCAGAAATGCACTTCGTGGAGGAAATTAAATGCACAATTTAACTTTTATTGATATTACTTTTCCTTATTCAAATTCTGGAGGTATCTTAGCTTCAAATAAGCTTCTAGAGATGATAGTACAATAGTAATAAAGTTGTGACAGTTGTAATTAAGCCTCAAAATTGCACTTTATGAAGGCAGTTAGATTGTAAAAATACTCCAATAAATTGATCCAAATGCCAAGAAACAAGCGTTAAAAGAGTAACTCCTTCCTTATTTCAGCCAATAACCCTTAGTAGGGAAAAAATTTCAAACCTCCACTCTCCCAAGTGAGATTTATGTTGAAAATTGAATGTACTTTTTGTTTATTTACACCAAATAAGGCCCAAAATTAATTTATATTCAAAACTATTGGGCCGACATGGCCAGTTTATTACAAAAATTAAAATTTGACAAAATAAAATTAATTTGCATCTAATAATCCCTCCAAGGGTGATGCCATTCCCTTCTAGGGTGAAATTGGGCCTCCATGATGAAATGTTGAGCATATCAAGTGAAACGTTGGCCTCCAAGGGCCAAAATCCTTGCCCACGTGTACCAATAACCTTAGGAATGCCCCTAAGATGACAACCCTAGAAAGTAGATGATGTCGAGGACTGCATAGGTGGCGTCCAAGGCCTCCAAAGGCCAACGTTCAAGTAGGAAGGGCACAATCCCCTGGGTCTAGGACCACCAAAGTGCCTCCAAAGGAAACGTCCTTCCTTCTTCTAGTGAAAGCCTTTAATCGCTTCTTCCTCCATGGTTGGGGTTTCAACATCCATATGTGGGATTTGAGCACTCATGAAATTCTTAGCTAATCATTCCCTCATGTGCACATGTCCACCAAGAAAGGTCTTACAGAGACAACAAGTACGCCCTTCAGGGGTTCATAAGTCACAAGGATCATAGCATGTAAATCACATCCAATAATTAAATCACCTGAACATGTGCATCAACCCCCCCCCTTAACCCCAAACAAATGCTCAAAGATGTTATACAATTTGGCAAGTTTAGGTTTGGAGAGAGTCTCTAGGTGTCCTATTTTCCTTGTCCCACTTAAGTTTGGGGTGTTTCCCAGGTGTAAACTAGTCCAATTCATGCAAGGGTATGAGGTGGCATGGGATAAATATTTGGGCATGGTGTGCATGTGATAACAAGGAAATTTATAGTCTTACATGTAGGTGCCTTTGTGGAGGGTGAGTTTCACCTTGTCATGGATGAAATTGTTTCCTAGCCCATTCATTTCCATTTATTCTTAGATTTCTTTCTTTTTATCTTTTGATCTTGTGCTACAAGGGAATAGTTCAGGGCCATTAACCTGGTTTGGTGACTAGAGGTGGTAGTGTCATCCACAAATCAAGTCATGGAAATGATAAGGTTGGCTCATGATGAGACCCCCTTTCTCTTGGCTACACAACCAAGAGCCATCACCTTGGCTTGGTGACTAGATTGGTGGTAATGTCATACTACTACATGTCCATGTTCATAATAGGTCAACTCGTGATGAGACCTCGTACCCATCAACTAATACCTTGAGTGTTCATGTTTTCTTATATGTCCCTTTTTCTTAATAAGAATATTTTCACTGATTTCTCAGGGATCCCTGGGTGAAGCATCTCGAAGGTTTCAAAATTGTCTTTTAACTCTTTCCATCTACTTTTACCCTCCATCCCTTTAGCCCCTTCTTCCCACGAAGAAAGGTACAACCCATCCTAGTGTAGCAAATCCCAATGCCCAAAAAAGGGGGAGATGGAAGGGATAAAGATGGAAAGCGGTAATTATGGATGGAACAGACGATGACTCTTCAAATATCCACCCAGTAGCAACCCATCCTAAATGGAAATCAACTTACTAGGGCACTGTGTCACCCTCCCAAGTTTAAAAAAAGGAAAAGAGCATAATTTTCGAGCAAACATCATGAAATGAAGAAGGATTCAATACAACATGTTCAAGTGCTTAAAAAATCAGAGTGATACATACCATGATACCCAATCTCATTAACACATGGAGCAAAACCCACTTCCACTTCAGGACCAGGCTAGTGTGATGGATGCTACTACTGGCGATATGTGGACTTCTCTCGAAGAAAAGAGGGGCCCTCTGAGACTATGCTTAGGCTATCCAGCTCTCAGCACTCCATGTCTGGAACCTGTTGGCCTCGAGACATGATATCCTTAGTTATCCCTAGGTTAGGGGATAATAGGAGTAATAATAGATATATGACCATGTACATGTAATAATGTGAACACGTTAAATGTAAGAGGACTTACTATAAGGTTTCTCTTCTAGAAGGTTCTTCCTCTAGAATGTTCCTCCTCTAAAATGTTCCAAGGAGAGAGATAATGTTATATAAATAAGTACAAACAATTTATTGGATCATAGTGAATAATATTTCTATTGTAACAAGAAAGGATTGCTTGAGGAGTGTTATCCTTCCATAGGGATTAATATATGGTGTTACCCTACCTCAAGGGTTTTTTCTACATTCTTTTGTTGAATATTTGGTGAATGGTTTGGATTATTCTTGTTGAGATTAAGGGTTATTTATAAATTTGTATTTGAATATCTTTTCAGGTACTTAAAAATTGGTATTAGACATCATTCTTCGACAAAAGAAAGGAAGAAACATTTAGGTTCTTTTTGCATATTTTTTGAGGGGAAAAGGGGGTGACGCTTTTTAGAATCAATTATAAAACTTTCTACATTGAATATGTGGAAACAAATTGTATATTTGAATTCCTCGCAAAAAAATACCCAATTTCAAAAAATAAATCGGCCAAAATGGAGTCCGGGAAGTAAAGTTATCAACATTTTAAATTTGATAAATTTTCATGATTTTTCTAGAAGAAAACACATGATTTGCATAATGAATTATTTTTAAACCCTAGTTTTTGTTGAATATTTCTTCCAAGCAATATGTTTTTTTACTGGAAAAGATGATGGCCCCATTATTGAACAATATATACAAGATTTCAAATCATTATGGAAAGAGGGCTAGAAATCGCATCTACACTATTGTTTCAAAGATGATGCTCTCATATGGTGGAAATCACTTCACTATAGTGAGATGATGGCATTCTCTGATGAATAATTTGAAAAAATAGTCTTAGATAAGTGGTCTCATGTTAGAAAAAATGATATAGAAAACACCAAGGTTTTATATGGAAACCCCATATTACAGGTTCATGGTTGTATTCACAAAGAAAAGATCATTTTTTCTATTAACCCTAGTAGCCAACACATTTTTATCAATCCTTAGTTGGTTAACAGATTGCAATTTCCTATAAATAATATTCAAAGAACAAAGGTTGAGGGTGAAAATGTTCAAATTTTTAAATATTTGAAGCTAACCATGAACAAATATCTATTTCATTATGTTGTTATGCCATTGATATGCATGATGTTGATGTTATTCCTAGATATCCTTGGATTGCCACAATTCGTAAAATAAATATTAATGTGGAAAATAAGTTTGTGAAACTTTGGTACAAGAAAAAGAAAATTACATTGTAGGATGTATCTCTTAGTAAGAAAGAAAGGTCCACAGGGGAAAGCAGAGAAGTTCTCATAAAATATGGAGTTGAATTAGAGGTCGAGTCTACAACAAGACTTGAAGCATGTAATGATCCCAAGCCAAATTCTTTCTTGGAATCACTAACTACTACTAATTTATTGAGTTATTAAGTGCATACAAGATTCATCAACCCATGGAGATCACAATATATTCCAGATGTAGAAGCACAAGAAAAAATCTGACCTTTTTATTACGAGCAAAAATAGATGGTCGATCTGGCATAAACCTCAAATGGTCGTACAAGCAATAGATATGAGCTACTACAAAATGCTCCCGACAATAAAAAATAAGCCTCCAAAGGCTAGATATACAATGAAGACTGAATCAAGCAGATCTGAGCTGTACTAATGCTCAACCTCCAAGCTGGAAAGTGCCACATCCTGCTAGAATGCTGGAGCCCTCAATAATTCTGCCCTGCTACCAAAAGTGTCAATCATCCTGAGAAATATTCCAAATGATAGATCGGGCAACTGTAAGGACAACCCAGATGTCTAAATTCCCAAATCCACTCTCAAACCGCATAGATCTGAATTTCCCACTGAATGGGGTGCCCCACTGGATGATTGAAACCCTAGTTGGTTCAGCCCTGATGAAGGAGGCCTCCAAATTCTCTGAAACTCTCCAAGAATATAGATCGGGCTATGAGAATCCCATGGGAGAAGTTTCAGACTCACATCTCAAGAAGATCTCCCTAGATCTGATTTTTACTGATTTACAGGACGTCCCCTATGGCTTCAAGACATCCCAATCTACAGACAAATGTAGAATGATGATAACCCTCCAGAAAATCCCTCAACTGATGGTCCTACCCCTGCAAACAAAACCCAACTATCGGAATGGCCCCGGGCCCTCAAGATAAGCTGGATCGAACCTCCCTCCAGATGATGGTGCGCCCTTGCTAGAAACACAAGAACAATACGACTTCCTACCTTATGAAGCACTAGATGCTGATGGGCTGAGACTAGAATGGTGTGGAGGAGTCTTTCATCCCCGAGACCAAGCTGCGGAACAAGGTGAGTGGATATTTCACCACTGAGTTTCTCACAAGGGTTT
>SNQJ01S0093866.1:40011-61237 GCA_010110895.2 Picea sitchensis | reverse complement strand
GAACTAAAGTATACCAGTCTCAAGTCTAGTTCTATTTTCGAACTAAAGTGTAATGCTGAGTTGTAACTGAAGTCTCAAGTCTAGTTCTATTTTTGAACTAGAGTATACCAGTCTCAAGTCTAGTTCAAACTAAAGTATGAAGTTGAGTTATGATTAAATCATGCAAGCAAGTTACTATTTCGAGCCTCTCCTCTTATCCTCTTCATCCTATATAAGCAGAGGTCGACCTGTCTCTTCNTGTAATGCTAAGTTGTAACTGAAGTCTCAAGTCTAGTTCTATTTTCGAACTAGAGTATACCAGTCTCAAGTCTAGTTCAAACTAAAGTATGAAGTTGAGTTATGATTAAATCATGCAAGCAAGTTACTATTTCGAGCCTCTCCTCTTATCCTCTTCATCCTATATAAGCAGAGGTCGACCTGTCTCTTCAACATAGTTTTGATATGTAGGTTAAGGGAGAAGCAATAGAGTAGCATATCAGTGATAAAGAGGCAACATACCAAAGCAGCATATCAGTGTTGTATATCAGCAATAGAGGCTGCATATCATAGGCATATATCAACAACATATCAGTGTTGTATATAAACAACAGAGGCATCATATCAGAGGTGTATTTCAGCAAGGTATTTTAGTTCTTTGCCAGGTCAGAGTCATCTTGGCAAGATCTTTAAGAGCAGAACATTCATGGTGGATATTTGAAAGTGATCTTACATTATTAATGCAATAAAGGAATATCGTTTACTGGGGGTTTTCTCCTTGTACAAGGTTTCCCCAGGGTATATTTGTTGTTGATGTGCATGCTTACTTATCTATATAGTTATTGCTATTCGATTATGATTTGGTATTGTTGAAGTGTATTAAGCTGGAATCAAAGTGTTGAAGAAAATAAAAGAATTAATCTGCATAAGAAATCAAGCTCATAATTTAACACCTTCTCCCTGATACATTGTGTATCAGTGAGGTTCATCTCTCCCTTTCCAATGCAATGTGTGTTGACAATTTTCCCTCTTTTGTCCTGATGTGCAAACAAAAGGATGTTGACCCCTCATCATCACCAAGTGCATCGACGATAATCTTCTTTCTCTCACCGACATCGACCCAGTCAATAAAGAACGCCTTTGTTTTGAGACCTATCTTGTCCTCCTCCATCTAAGATCCTTATTGCTACGTCGTTGATCGATCTCCTATAATTTATAATGGCTAAGCTTTCTATGCACAACTTCATAATTGATGATCGATTGTCTACCCTTCCTTATCTATTTCATGTCACAATCGTAATCAAGTTTGTTTGTTTCATCAGTGGCTTGCATTACGCATGCCATACTAGCTTGTTTATTTTGTGCTTCTTGATTTTATGACTAAATATTGATTGTGAAAGTGTCATATAGCATTAGATGAGTTACCAAAATCATATGTAGGTCTTTCCCTGGCTCTGAAATGCAGCTTAAAGGAAAATGGGTCCTCTCAGCTCTGAAACCATGTTAAGCGCCTCAAGCATCATTTTTTTTTGTGGGTTTATAATTTTGTCTTACTGAAAAATTACCTCAACTTCAATGAATGAAACAAGAACCTATACAACACATATGACATGGGATCTAATGCAACTTAATTTGGGAAAAGAAGCAGCAAGAACAGGACCCAAAATTTCATTAAAAATTCCTTTGAGCGCAATTTTTCGGCGTTTTTCAAAGTTTACTCTTCATCCTTGGAATAGGACAACCATAAATTTTACAGGCACAATTCTAACGCAACTAATGGAATCAATATCCAAGCCTCGAAAATGCCAAAATGATCACCAAAGATTTCCCGCCAAGCAAGCCTTGTTAATCCTGGCCTTCATTAAACATGGATCCACTCAAATGCTTGAATAACATGTTTGGTTATCTATTTAGAAGCATCTCTTTTTGTTCTCCATGTTGTAAAAAATGACATATTAATCAGACATCGTATGAGAAAGTTATGAAATTTTGAACTCAAGATCTTGTTGTTTCTTGCTGGTAAAAGGACACTTAGAATTTTTTTCGATTTTGTCTTCTCATGAAGGAGGAGTTGTTGGAAAATTCTCTGGAACACAACGGAGGAGTTCCTTTGATACGATATGATTCATATTGGAGGAGTTCCCACAAACTCCTTCTAAAGTTCCTTAAAACTCCTCTAAAAGCCAAGGAGGAGTTCCCACTAACTCCTCCAAAAGAGGGACAAAACCATACAAAACTATCTTTCATATTTTGGCCTTGACATTTGACTCGGGTGTATGTTTTGCACTTTATTTATACCATTGGAAAGGTATTTATGAGATATAAAACTTCATATTTATATTATTTGAGAAATTCCTCACCACTTGTCTACATTTTTGGGATTAAAATATGACACCTTGTTAACATCCCTAGAGAACGTAGCACCTCAATCAAGGGCGGAGGAACCAACCACTAAACTCAGGGAAGAACATATGAACTCTCACTTAGTTAATTTTTTAGTTATATGGTTTCAAATGTGTAGTGCTAACAATGTATTTTGAGGATACTCTGAGGTCACTCATTTGTTGCATGTTGAATGGTGACAAGTACCAATTCCAAGGGGAGGTCGTACTCAACATCCTTGCAATGCAATCTATATCCGAGAATATTAGAGCAACAACAACAACAAAAATTTTCACAGCAACAGGGAGAAACAAAGGGAATCAAACTCAAATGACTAAACAGGGACTTTGAACCCCATGATGATCAAATCTCCCAATGTCCAATCCATTCATTACAATGGAAGAGGTGCATTATAGATGGAATCTATGATGGTCCACTAGTGCTAAGAGACAAATTTGTAATGTAACTGCTATCTTTGTTCCCTCATAATCACAAAGAGGATAAAGACAAATGTTGGAAAATGAAAGGTCGCGGAGGAAGGCGGAAGGCCAAGACTCATATTCAACTTCAATAAATACTAGAACTGTATCCAAAGTAAGGGATTTTAGCTCTTCAAGCATTGTATAGACTCAAGAACTATTTCAAGGAATTATAATGTGTTAACTAAAATTAAGGAGCATTCCTTAGGGATTTCATGTATTGTTACTGAAACATTTAATGAGGAGAAGCCAGTTTGACCAAGTTGTTTTCTTGAGAGCTTTGATTCTCGTGTTGGACATATTGTGGACTATTCCTTTGCATTTTCATAGCACATGGTTTTTGTAAGAATGTACTTCATATTGTAGATTATTCTTATGTATGATGGTTGCATTCTTATTTCTATTATACAGAGAATGTTTGTCTAAATTCATGGGTGTAGAACCATAAATGAATGTTCAAATGCTATAATATTATGTATTTGTTGTTGTTTATTCATGTTGTTGTCTTTTCTTCCTATGAACTATTTCCCGAGCCCTCGACAAGAGCATTGTTGGTTCTATGTATACTTTATGGTTACCTTAGTTTAGTCTAGATGCATGTGTTACACATCAAAATGTCACACTTGAGTGTCGCACCCTAAGTGTCACAAGTGTCACAAAGTGGTGTATGCACCTTGTTAAGTGTCGCATGCATTGTATCAAGTGTCGTATGCACATTAAAAAGTGTTTCATTTACTTTGATAAGTGTTGAAACCCATTGATACCATGAAATACATTTATCACAATCCCTAAGTCAGTTTGGAAGAGAGAACCAACCATTTGGGGTCCAGAACCACACCTTTTTCTTGGAAAATTTGACCATTTGGGGGAATTTTAGAAGGGTGGAGCTCCCCTACTCATGTTGAGGGGGATCCAGTGCTCCCCCGGCAATTATTAAGGGGCACCAATGGCGCTTTATCTCTCACTCTAAGGGGTCGCCACTTTGGTTAGAGGGAAATATGGGATCCTCCACCTTTTCCTAAGTGTCAGCTCCTTAAGGGATGAGGCTGTTTTGGTCGACTCCTATACTATGGATATATATTAGGATATAATCGCAATGTAAGGATCCATATCCTCAACCATTTCCCTCATTCTATCATGGAGGTTAAGCCTCTCAAGCCTATATATTGAAGGTATTTCCAAGGTGAAGGGGGGAAGATTTTAAGAGTCAAACCTTTGATCCTAGGAGAAAGAATTCAACATTTTGATCACAATATTATCATGCAAGGGTTGTATGAGGAGAGCTTGGAGAATATTTCGGTAACATAAACTTGATTTGTAAGTGTCTTCTTTTGGATTTCCATTAATATTAACTTGGACTATTCCTTTCATTATGTTTTTTTATTGTAATGTCTATGATTAAGTCAAATTGGGTATAGATAGATTCGTTTTATCTAATCACATAGATTAGGAAAAAGGATTTCTTTGTTGTTCATCGTAGGTCCCAACTCATGCTAAGGAGTTTTGAGATCAATCCTGAAGCTTGGAGCAATGAGGATAAATGTCAAAATAGGATATATCACATTCTTTCTCTTTCTCATTTCAATTGGTATGAACTATATCTATAAAGAAAGTAGCAACCATTTGTTTTATTTTGTATTTGGACCAAAGAAGGGGTCTAGGTCTAAAGGGGATCTGAACCTATCCGCAAGGTAAGATTTCTCATAACACAAAAATGGAAATTCCACTTGGGAAGGACTTTGACTAGTCTTTYCTTTGGTTCATATTGAATCCTTTCTTTTGATTAGATCTGGATTGTTTGATGTTATTTTCTGATCTATTTCCCCTTCCCTCTTCTTCATTGAAGAGTTTACAAATCCATTGACTGAGTATCTACTGAGTTTTAGCTTATGGAATCCATTTTTGAGATTTTTCATAATCAACACTCCCCTATAGTTCACACCATGGCACCACTAGCCCGATTGATGCTCCCCCTAAGCCTCCTAGGGGGTGTCATAACACCCTGTTCCTTTGGTAACATTGGTGCTAGTCTCCTCTTTTAGGTTTTTTGTGAAGTTATGCCCTGCTTTTCCTAGTCTTCTTTTAAGAGGATTTTAACCTAGAGTCTCCTAGTTTGTCTTTGACTTTGTTTGATTAAGAATTTGACATTTATTACTCATTTCATTTCCTTCTTTGAGTTTGAAAATATCTCCTAGTTACGATCCCCTTGTGTTAACAAGATCCCTTAGTTCATCCTGTCTTTCAATTTTTTGATATTCATATCACAAAGTTTTCATATTGCTTGATTGTTTAGGATTTTTCATCAACTAGAGTTTGCAAAGGTTGTTTGGTATTGAGGCATTTTTGTCTTTGTTGAAATATCTCGCTTTATGACTGATTAGGATTCTCTTGTTTACCACAACCCAGACTTGAATATTGGTTCTTGTTGCTCATGTTTTGAGGATTTTCATTAGTGTTTTTCTTCTTTCTCCTTTACATCTTTGAGTCCTTGATTGAACAAGTTATCTCACACTTTATTTCTTTCAGTTCTCGTCTTTTTTTTAGTGTGTTTTGCTTGGTTTATTTTTGCCTCTTATTTATTTATGTCAAAAATTGATCTCTTTCATTTCATTTGAAAGTTAAGAAGCGAAAAATGTTGCATATCTCATTGCATACATAATCAAATAAAGAAGTTTGTGTATTCTATAGGAAATTTGTTTTGGTTGGAAAAAGAGGTAGTTTTGCATGTGCATTTTCGATTTCGGAAATATTTTCTTGGTAGTTTGGTATCATCGTGCTCCCTAAATTGAAAATTTGCATCATTTTGAATACTTTCTTTTGTTAAGAAGAATATAAATCTTATTCTTTCCATACATACAATTCATCGAAGAGAATGAATTACATCTCATTCTTTTGTATTCTATTGGAGGCAAGTCTCTCACATCATCAGTTTCATCTTCGTGAACCTATTGAGTAAAATCCATTAAAATAAACCACATGCTAATAAAAATCAACTAGAACATTTTTTGGTTTTAGCAAACCAACAGTAGAACAAGATTAGGGTCTTTGGAATAGGAAAAGTGAGTAAACATCCAAGACTACTAAAAAGACTGTAGAACACTAAAGAGTGAACAAATCCAACTTTCGTATAAGCATAGAAGGGAACCCCCTCTAACACAGGGGATAAACATGAGTTTGTGTGTGGAAGAGAAACAAATATTACCCCTCCAAATCTTGACCAAACGTAGTGGACAAATCATATACTAGGGGTTTTTCCTTAAGTGTCACTGACTCATTTGGTCTCGGTACTTTGTGAACTATGAATCCATTCGTCTCCTTTGGAGTCTACTAGTCCACTTTTCCTCAGTCCTCTAGAATAATTGTGAACTTTGATATCCTGTCCATATGTTCTCTCTCAACTGTCGATTGTACCTTACCAGAGGCTAACTATGAGTTGGTAACCTTTAGTGTCCTTTTCTAGGTATCTATAGAGGTGACTGTGGGGGGATTCCCATGGTACCTGAGGCATACGTTGTATCACACTCTCAATAGACTTGGATGGTTATCGTATGAAAGTGAGGATTGCTTGCACCGAGAAGGGTTGTCACATGGAGGTCGGGGTAACTGCTTTTCATTTCTTCATTGGCGGCTTGACATCCCATCTTTGGAATATCCTTGAATCTATTATTGTTTGGTTGATTTCTTTTAGTTTTATTAGGAGTTTGTTTCTTTGACTTTCATAGTCAGCCTTAGGATTGAAGATCTCATAGTATACAAGGTATGGATCCTGAAGTTTAGGAACCTCAACCCAATGTTTCTTACGAGGGAATGATTGAAGATCAAACTTCTGAAACTAGGAGTGTAGCTCTTGGAAGTGGAAAACACGTAGAATAACCAGTCACAACCTTCATATAAATCCTTGCATCTTATGTGAATCCTCTTTTTACTAATCCACTCAGCCAACCACTCATTGATCCACCATCCACGAGATAATTTGATGCCTATACTTCTTACAATTTACCACCCAGTTCAACCACTACACAATCTTTTGGCATGAACCCACTGGTTTTTGGTTTTCCTAAAGGACTTGAGAATTTATATGTATCCACAAGTCCTATAGTTGATACTACTCATGATTATTTGTTGGGAACATCGATGACCCAGGTAACCCTAACTCAACCACTTTTGAATACATATCCCTTCACACATGGGTTAGGTAATATTCCTACTTCACTATTTCCACACATGCATGCACCAAGTGCTTTACTTGGTCATCCCATCAGTCAGATGGTCAATAGTCAAGTCATTCACACAACCACAGTTACACAATTTGCTCAACCTCCATCTCACACCTTGTAGATGAGTACACTCTACATTGGAGGTCAATATCCAATGGGAGGCCAACCTTTAGCTAGGGGGAAACCTTCGGCTGGAGGGAAAATTTTTACTAGGGGGAAACCTATGTGGTTGAAAAATCAACAAGCTTGGGGGAAAGCCACTCCTGCAAGTTCTTTTATCCCTACTACCACTGGCATGTATCTTGGACATCCATTTCCAAGAGTTTCTAATCCTTTGTGGGGTGAACCCAATCCAGTGGGAATTAATCAGCAAGGAACTTTGCCCCATCAATCCATAAACCCCATGATTCCAATGCAACAATCCATTCAAACACATTATATGGTAGGTCCATTAAGCCAACCGTAATACATGGGTGGGCCATCAGGTCAATCTCATTATGTAGGAGGTCCATATGTTCAATCACAGTACATGAGTGGACAACTTGGGCATCCACCATACATGGGAGGATCAACTAGTGTTTCCATCTCACCATAGCCTCGATATGTCCCTAGTGGCGTTCCCATTCCACATGGTTATCACCTGTATCCACCTGCTAATCGAAAACTACCATTTTTTTCTACAATAGATCTTCCTAATCTGTCCCGTTTGACAAATGAACCCATTATAAATACCCTGTTTTGGCCTGCCATCCCTGCCAAATTACCATCTGACATATTGAAATTCAATGAAAAAACTGGGGAAGATCCCAACAATCATGTTATTACTTTCCATTTATGGTGTTCTTCAAACTCTTTAATGGATGAATCCATTCGTCTAAGGATTTTTCATAGAACACTTACAAGTGTAGCATCCAAATGGTATATTGAGTTGTTGTGTAACTCCTTTGTCGAATTTAATTATCTTTCCATGGATTTTCTGACACATTTCTAATTGCCTATACAGTACGAGACCGGTACAAAACTTTTGACCTCACTCCAACAATCCTCTTCCACCCACATATTTGATCATATTCATGAGTGGACACGGCAGAGATGGTTGAATAAAGATCCAATTCCGGACCAACTCCTCACAGATTGGTTTACAAAGTCTCTCTTGCCACCCATCGCTCATGATGTTGCTATGGGGAATGTTGTTACTAAGGAGTAGGCTATCAGTTGTGCTCAATATTTGGACTTGGTGTATTCCTAGTCTGACACACTTTAGGATATGATCCCTAATGCTCCTTGAATGTGGTCCAATCCACTTCATCTTAGAAACCAGGAGGTAACAAGAAAAACAAGGGTAAATCCAAGAAATATTCTGACCAACAAAATACTACAAAGACTACTAATACTCAATCGAATAGGAAGGCTAAGTTTCCTTGCATGATTTGTGACAAAGACCATTTCACGAAAGACGTCCCTCATCGTGAGGAAGTCACTAAATTTATTAAGGGTACATATCAACCTGCAGTGTTAACTAACCCTTTCCCAGTTCAACAAAAATGTTTGGTTGCCCAAAATACTACCCCTACACAAGGGGGAAATGCAGTTCATTCCCACCATGGGTATACTTCCTCAAGTGAATATGAGGTATATATGCTTAAGCCAGTTAATTTAATGACTTGATAAAATAATTATGACACTCCTCCAAGTAATAATTCCAATGAACAATCTATCGATCAACCCTCCACATCCACTCCTCTTTCATCATCCAATCCTCTTCATATTGAGAAGCCAATTTCTGATGCAGTGTTTCTCCCACGCAAGGGCACAATTCAAAAAGAAATGTTTAATCTAATTTCATTCACTGTCCAAAAATACAATATTGTTGAATATTTGGCGTAAGGACCTTATATTATGTCAACCCTTGAATTTATATAGACCTGTACAAGTCAACGTAGAACCCTGTTGTCTGCTATTGGGTTTATGGATCCAGAGGAATCAAATCTGATTACGTTTAATCTAGACTATGTTAAGGAAAGGCTCTCCCGACACTTAGCATTCCAAATTCAAATTTTGGTTGGTGGAAAGAACATCCATCGCACTATTTTGGATGAAAGAGCCTCCACCTGTGTCATGTATTTTCCTTGTTGGAGAGACCTTGGTTCTTCTAAACTTAGCCAGTCTCATACCACCCTAAAAGTGTTTGATGGACATGGTTTCCAACCTCACGGACTCTTGCAATATTTCGCTGCAACATTAAAGGGTAAAACCATTTCGGTCGATATCAAAGTGGTTGATGCGCCTCTGGATTACAATTTGTTACTTGGTCGTAGTTGTTTCTATGCGATGATTGTCATTGTATATTCATTATTTCATATTTTACAATTTCCCTGTCAAGGAAAAATTGTCATTGTTGACCAACTGAACTATTGCCCGATAACAATATCTCCACAATTCCGCAACGAATAATGTCCCTTTTCTAAGACAATCTAATTTTGAGAGTGTATGAGTAGGTCTCCTTAAGTATTCCTCGCTCATGGGGGTTTTTCCTTTACATGCTCCTACCACCCCACCGATTGCCACATTAAATATGATTTCGACTCAGGTGCGACAATCCCTATAATCACTTGATCCTTTGGTAGTACCTGGTCTTCATGGCCATAGTTTTTTTCCTATGTCCTTCTCATTAAAAAATGAACATACGTTTACGAGCATAGTGCATTGTCTCTATCAAGCTTGTTAAAAAATGAAACAAACCCCTCTCCATTCGAATCGAGTCTCACTCTGGATCAAATACTTGAACCTTCTTTTCCTTTGCCTAGTGAAAATTTTCCTATCAATAGCCATACGTCTAAATGAGGAAAGAAGAAGAGCTGACAGAGGAAATGACACTTGGGGGGGAGGTCTCCAGCCTCTGGACATCATGTTGGACCGAAGCCACTAGCTTATATAATGCAAGTTGGGGGGGAAATACCTCTAGAAAAACACACTGCTAGGATTGATCCTCACTTGGGGATCATTCCCATCGTAACGTGGTAGTCTTTTCTACAAATGAGCTTAGTCTTTGTTCTTTCTTGTTCTCGTAAATACATGAGAATAAGTTACTAAGCTCGGTATTTGTTCTTTCTCATGCTCGTTAATACATGAGAATTGGTTACCAATTATACTTTTATCTCTTTTTCGCACTCGCAAAAGATATACTAAAAAGGAACTCTTTGGAGTCTCCTTTAAGCTATTTTCATAATCCCTAGACATGAAAATATTATCGAGTGAGCTTGCTTCCTTTCACACTCGTTAAAAGGTTTGAAAGGGAATCTTCTGAGTGGTAGTTTATCTCTTTTTCGGCCTCGCGAGAATAATTACGAAAAATGAATACTCTAGCCAAGAATGACTAGAAGAGTTATCCCCTGTATTGTTTTACACTTTTTTCAGACTTCGAAGACTAAATTTATGAAAAAATCACACATGTTTTTAGACTCTCTAAACATGAAAAACCACTGAGTTTCCCTTCTTTGGGCTCGTAAAATTATACATTGAAGGACCTATGTGAGTCCAATCTCTAGGACCCATACGGGATCAAACCCCTCCTTCTTTAGGTTCATTAAACATGTGATGAGGGACTCATTGAAGATGAGCTATACCGAGCACTCGTTTTCCTCCTCAAGTTCGTTAAAAAAAAAAGAGGTACTCACCCATCATGGTGGGAGGGGGGGGGATTTGAAATAAGTGAGTCAAGTTTTTTGGAATCCATTATGGCAGTTATTGTTGTCTCCCTTGAACATGGCACATGTTCACGTCATGTCTTACAGTTGGGTAATCTACTTGTCTCTGAGTCATACCATTTTCATGTGTAATTATACTTTTTCATTCCAATCAAAGAGTGTTCTTATTATTGTCACATTATGTTCTTGATACTCATAGAGTCAATTCTTCCAAGTNCTCCTCAAGTTCGTTAAAAAAAAAAGAGGTACTCACCCATCATGGTGGGAGGGGGGGGGATTTGAAATAAGTGAGTCAAGTTTTTTGGAATCCATTATGGCAGTTATTGTTGTCTCCCTTGAACATGGCACATGTTCACGTCACGTCTTACAGTTGGGTAATCTACTTGTCTCTGAGTCATACCATTTTCATGTGTAATTATACTTTTTCATTCCAATAAAAGAGTGTTCTTATTATTGTCACATTATGTTCTTGATACTCATAGAGTCAATTATTCCAAGTCATTTTTCATGCCTCACAATGTTCAAGGGAAGTTTCACTTCAAATCATCCATCTGTAGTATTACTAGTTTCCATTTCCTGTGTCAGTCCATACTTATTTAATATACCATCTTACATCACTTTCCTATGTCATTTTTGTGTCGATTATGAGGGATACATCAAGGCCCTCCTTTGACAAGTCTTTTGTTGTTGACTTCAACACATCATATGGGAATTAGACTTAGAAACCAGTTAGTACCTTGGGACCTGCATGCCTCAATGGAAGGCCTCCTCGCTTCTGACAATAGGTTTACATCATTGACCTCTGATCGGATGATTCCACGAATGTTCAACCTCAACTCATTTATTCACATTTGTTGGAATGTACTAAATTTACCTTGGGAATCATTTTCATCATTGGTGATTTCCCTCACACTTGTTAACGATATACCTCAATGATTGGTAATCAAGTGGTTTCTACCATGTTCGACATCAAGTCATTTATCCACATGGATATATTTGTACCATTTCCATATCGGGACGAAGACCCTGGGTTAGGAGATCACTCTATTATGTGATTTTCCCAGGTTGTGATGGAGATCATTTGAGAATGTAGAATATTTTAGTACAATCATCATGCTGGAAATCTTACTGATATATATATTTTCACATAGATCCACATTGTATTGATATGTTGTTATGGTTTGTCATCTCGTAGCTCCACTGTGTATTTTTCGTGGCTGCGATTAGTTCATGTCATGGAGATATGGATCCACATTGTATCTCTGGTGGCCATATCCTTATTCAGTGTTCTCATGGATCTGCATTTTATTGGTTGGCGTCCATGCTTTGAGTCAACTCGTATTCCAAGCATAGGTTTTTTTTCCTTGTGAATGGAACATATATGTATATTAATTCATGATTCTTTGCAACTTGTGCCAGGTTATCCTACTCCAACAACCTTGGATTGAATAATTTGTAAAGTGTTTTGGCCATCAGTTTCTCTTCTGATGTCACACTTTAGGGGGCATCTGTTACACATCAAAATGTCACACTTGAGTGTCGCACCCTAAGTGTCGCAAGCGTCGCAAAGCGACATATGCACCTTGTTAAGTGTCGCATACATTGTCTCAAGTGTTATATGCATCATACTAAGTGTCACATTTAATTTTCTAAGTGTCGCAACCCATTGACACGATGAAATAAATTTGTCACAATACCGAAGTCATTTTGGAAGAGAGAACCAACCATTTGGGGTTCGAAACCACACCTTTTTCTTGGAAAAATTGACCCTTTTTTTATGGGTGACGCTCCCCTAGTCATGTTGATGGGGCACCAATGCTCCCCCTTCCTTTCTTAAGGGGTTCCAATGGCACTATGTCTCTCACTCTAAGGAGGTGCCACTTTGGTTAGAGGGAAATATGGGATCCTCCACCTTTTCCTAAGAGCCAGCTCCTTAAGGGATGAGGTTGTTTTGGTCAAATCCTATAGTATGTCTCTATCTTAGGATCTAATACCAACTTAAGGAGCCATATCATCAACCATTTCCCTCGGTAGCTCATGGTGGTTAATCCTCTGAAGCCTATATATTGAATGTATTTCCAAGGTGAAGGGGGGAATATTTTAGGTGTCAAACCTTTGATCCTAAGGGAAAGAATTCAACATTTTGATCTCAAGATTTTCATGCAAGGGTTGGACGAGGAGAGATTGGAGAATATTGCAGCGACATCAACTTGATTTGTAAGTGTCTTCTTTTGGATTTCCATTAATATTAACTTGGCCTATTTCTTTCATTATGATTGTTTATTGTAATGTTTAGGCTTAAGTCAAATCAGGTATAGATAGATATGTTTTATCTAATCACATAGAGTAGGAGAACATATGTATTTTTTTTTCATTGTAGGTCACTCTAAGGAGTTTGGAGATCAAGACTGAAGCTTGGAGCAACAAAAAAAAACTTTGAAACAAGATATCTCACATTCTTTCTCTTTCTCATTTCGATTGGTTATGAACTAGATATATAAGGAAAGTAGTAACCCTTTGTTTCATTTTGTCTTTGGACCAAAGAAGGGGTSTTGGTCCAAAGGGGAGATTAACTTGTTTATAGGGTAATATTTCTCATAACAACATGCATMTTAGATTAACTACATTTCATTATTTAGCTTAGGAAACCTTCATCGRTGGACCGAGCCACAAAAGATAAACCAAAACCATAGATGGTTGTTGGGATAGAATCTGAATGGGTTCCCTATTCCAAACAGTGAGAGGTCTAATTGGGACTTCTTATTAGGGGTAACCCCTTCTGTTGACAAAGGATGAATTTTCCCACGTAAACATATTTGCAACCTTCTTTTCCTTCCCTTTGATGAAGGATACCTTGGAATCATATTCACTAAATAACTCACTCCCTCATTGTTGTCGAGCATTAAGGTTCTTATGGGTGAAAATGTATTCAAGGTTCTTATGGTCTTTCTTTAATTCAAACTGTCATCCCATTAGATAATGTCTTCAGAGTTTGAGAGCCATAAATGTTGCATCCAACTCTATATCATGAGTGGTATAATAACTTTGTGGTTTCTTAGTTTACTTGAAGCATAAGCAATAACTCCTCCTTCTTGGAAAAAAAAATGCTCCCAATCCTTCCCCTGAGGCATATGTGCATACACAAAAGTCATTGTCCATATCAGGTACTCTTAAAAGGGGCAATATTCAATCATCATTTTAGTTCCCCAAATTCTTTCTCACACTCTTTAGTCTATAGAAATTTATCACCCTTCTTTTGTAGGGTTGTGATGGAACTGGCAATTCGAGAGAATCCTTCCACAAACCTCCTATAATAACCTACTAGTCCCATAAAGTTGCGTACTTATTTAGAATTTCTAGGAGTTGGCCAATCTATTATAGTTTCAATTTTAATATGATCTATTGAAATTCCCTTCCCACTTATGGTATGTCCTAGATATTGGATTTGTTTTTGGAAGAACGAGCATTTAGTTAGTTTCCCATACAATGTTTTCTTTGTGAGGCATTGAAGTACCAACCTTAAGTTCTCTTGATGATCATGTTCATTTTGGGAGTAAATGAGGATGTCTTCTAAAAATACTTGAAAAAAATGGTCTATGTATTTGTAGAAGATGGTATTCATCAATTTCATGAATTTTGTTGGGGCGTTCATCAATCCAAATGGTACTACTGGGAATTCATAGTGCACTGACCAAATCTTGTTCTAAAAGAAGGATTTGGTATGTCTTCCTCCTTGATTCTTATTTGCCAGTATCCTGACCACAAGTCTATATTTGAAAATGAAGAGGCTCCCTTTAGTTGATTGAGGAGGTCATCAATGTGAGGTATGGGGTACCTATCCTAATGTTGAATTTGTTCAGATCATGATAATCGATGCATAGCCTAAGTGTTCCATCCTTCTTCGTCACAAAGATCATTGCTGCTCCCAAGGTGATACACTAGGTCATATCAATGTTTGATCCAAAAGTTCATGGAATTGCATTCCTAACTCATTAAGTTCTGGAATATTCATTCGATAAGTTGTTTTGGATATGGGTTCCGTTCCAGTTTTTAAAGAAATGGAAAAATAAATTTCTCGTATAGGAGGCAAGCCTAGAAACTTTGGGGGGAGTACATCTGCAAATTCTAAAAGTATTGGGTGTAGCTTATTAGAAGAGTTTTCATCTACACTATTCATTTCAACTACATAAAGTCTACACCCTTTCCTTATACACTTTTTAACCTTCATGGATGAAATGAGGTGTAAGGTAACACCTCTCTTAATTCCCTCAATCACTATATATTTCCCATTATCATTATAGTAAAGAACCTTCCTTCTATAGCAATCCACTAGGGCTTTATGGGATTCAATCCAGTCCATTCCTAAAATTAAGTCGTAAGTTCCCAGAGTTGTACTATACAAGTTTATTTTTGTGAAACATCCCCCAATGTCCACAATACAATTCCTTATCAATGAACCTATTGATTGCTTAACACCGATGCTACTTCTACCATCCTAAAGTAATTTTGGTCATGCGTTGCTAGCCTGCATATAATTAGAGAATAAGGGGAAATAAATCTATCAGTGGCACCAGAATCAATTAACATAGAAAGAGAAATGTTTGCAATCATACCTGCAGACTATATCACGGTGGCTTGGTGTTCATCTTGGCAATGGTTTATGGCAGCATGAATTCGATATGGCACCTCTGGTGGTTCCCTTTTTTACATATGTCCATGTTGTTTGACCCTGACATGATTCTTTGGATATTCTCTTCTATAATGAGGACCCCCACATTCCCAACATTCTAGTTTTCTTTGATCTTGTTCCCTACCTCGGCCACTATTACCTCGACCTCTTCCACCAATTCCTCTCAAGTAGGTTTGACTATTGTGTCGTCCTGGAGGGGCTCTAGAAGTTACACTGGAAACCCTTGTTGTATTGCTTCATCTTCTGGTAAATCCATATCGATTCCCCCCAACTTTGATAGCCTTATCGTGGTAGGGTCCTTTCACCATTTTCTCTAGATCCTTTGGTTGATCCTTCATATCAATCATCTTTTGGACCTATTTGGTCAAACTTTTCATTTTTTCCATGGTGGTGGGTTTCCACATGGTGACTTCTTCTTGAACCAAATGGTTAATCCCATGTAAGAATATTTCATCTTATCATTTATCATCTTCCATGTAGTCCACATGATGGATCAGTGCATAGAATTATACTTTGTATGCTTCTGTTGATCTACTATTTTGTCTCACTGCATGGAAGGCTCCTACTTGTTGGTGCTTGTACTCTTCTGACATATACCTGGTTCTAATGGACTTTTCAAACATTTCCCAAGTAACTTGCAAGGGTGTTATTTTCATATTATTCTCTTCATTCACCCACCATAATAGAGCTTCTCCCTTAAGGAGACCCATTTTTATTTGTGTCTTATCGGTGGTGGAGTGTGTTTTGAAGTTGAGTGCTCTTTTAACACCTATCACCCAAGATTTAGCCATCGAACCCCCATCTTGGCCTGTGAAATTAGGTAATTTAGACTTTTGAACTTCCATCATTATATCTATGGGTGCTCATCTCTCATCGGTATCAAGAACAAGGTCATGATCTTGTTTTTGTTTATGTTAGATCTCTCTCTCCTGGTCTTGATCTTGCTTTGGGTTTTGACCTTGGCTGGTAACCCAATCCTTGAATATGTTAGTCATTTCCCTAAGGGAACATAATATGTCTTGTTCTATTGGGGTTTCCATTTCTATGGCTACTTGAGGTGGGGTTCCAACCTCAGTATTAACCTGAGTTTTCCTTCTGCACTTAGGGGCCATGGATGTTCTTGTAAGTAAAAAAAATTGTTGCGAGCTTAGAGTTTTCTCACCCCAAACAAAATAACGGAATATGTGTTTGCAATAAAAGATTATCCTCTCTTCAAAACCTCTATAATCATAACTACATGGGGTGGAAGAGATCTCATAATCAAACCGAACCGTATAGACTTAATATTACACTAAAAAATCCATCAACGAGTTTTTTTTACTTATAGAAGTATAAAGTAATCCTTTTAATACATACACTTCACTGATAATAGATATATTACTATGAACATGAGAACACGCTTCTAAAACGAAGTGATAATGTTTCACAACAAAACAAGAGCAAGGGTAGTGATATATTTTGTAGCCTGTGCTATGTGGTAAGCATGAAAGTGAAGAATCACACGAGTCACACCTTTCGATGACCGAACTGGATGCATTCTAGTAATAAATTATTCTAAAAAATGTATAATGGAAATGCATAACTATATGAATACAATATATTACACCTTAGCATCATCCGTTGGCAAGATTCGTTTAGTCCACTCAAGCCAACAATGCGAGCGTGGATGGCGTCGAATACTTTAAGGTGGCAGCTATGCTCGGCTCAGAAAAACAAGAGGCCACCAACGATATTGCATATGTAGTATTCCATGTGTAATTTTTCAACAAAAAAAAAATATACAATGTTAACCCTACTTTACCATATATTTTCACCTTTCTGGTTCTACTTCATTTTATTTTCAAGTTAGAGTTCATGTTGTAAGAATTTATTTTCACGTTACGTGTGTAAGGCACAGTCCTATTTATGTCAAAAATGGACGTAGAGCTCTTCACTTGAAGATATTCATCGATTAGAGAGAATCCTTATCCATTATCCATTGCATATTTTTCATCTTTTCATAGAGGTTCAGATGTAAGTGAATTTCCATTTAGAACATAATTTCTTCCAAGAAAATATTGTCGTACAGAGTTTTTAAGGAGAAAATCCATGATATTAGAAATGATTGCAACAATATTTCGTCTCACAAAAAAAATCAGCAACAATATTTCGTCTCACAAAAAAAATCATAATGGAGTTGTCCAAGCATAAATTATAATAGTTCCTTTGTAGGATAAAAAGCCTAACCCTAATTCCTTGCAAACCCTAATCAGATGATTGGATTTTAGGTCCTACACTAGTTTAAGTTTCAACACCTTATCTCTTCTTGTGCTCTCTTTTCTAGTAAATACTTTTACAATGGAATCTATGAAGACATTCATATAAATAACCAATATTTCAAGGTCATGACTAAGAGTATTTTTCCTTGGAAAAATAGAATGCACTAACATAATGTCAAGCAGGTATCAAAGTATTGGGTAGTTTTCAACAATAGAGTGAACACTTAAAATGGTATCATAGATTTCATATGCACTTATTTTGGAATGTTCGAGGAAGCTAAACAAAATTGAAACCTTTAGATCCACCTCAGGGATAGTTAAGTGACAACCATAATTAATATTGAAAGTTGGGGAAAGGAAAAATAGTGGCATGGATCTCTATAGCTCTAGAAAATGGAACATACAATTAACAAAGGAAAAAGGGACAACTTGTGGACAATTCAAATATGGGCACATTCTTACGAGCGATCTACAATTATGCAAAGGAAGTGGTGACGTGTAAGAGACTATACACCTATGCAAATGTGTTACTACATACATTGAAGTAGAAATGGTATATGTCCTTGTGGTGCCTAGGGATACCTTGCATTCACATAGATGCTCTCATTATAGTAAGTTTATCTGATCCCCTGTAGCTTTGCAAAGGAATGTTGTATTTACCTATGAATTGTTGTACTTCATAAGAAATATCTATCTAACCTGATCATGGTTTCCTTTTGACTGTCTTAGGGTGATATCTCCACCTTGTTTTCTACTTCAAGAGAGGAACTAGGATTTGGTGGCAATCTTCTTTCTCCAATACTGCTCAATTTCTTGCTTGGTTAGCTCACCAAATTGGTTTGCAACCATGAATTTAGAAAAAGAATAGGAATTGATATGAAAGTTGATTCAAGAGAATATCAAGATCTACCAAGATCCGGGGAATTTTCAAATAGATCCAATATCTACCAACAAAGAATAAAGACCCAAAGACCCGAGTTTGATAAAAATATAATTGAGAAAACCCATAGGTCGTAAGGGTTAGAAACTTGCTTTGATACCATATGTAATGGCCCCCTTTAATAAAAAAATATGATCTCCTAAATGATTCAAGATACAAATCAAACAAATAACATTGTTGTCCAAAAAATGAAAATTTGTCATATTTACAAGCAAAGCAGAGCAGTGGAAGGTACTTACTTGTGGTGAAGAAATCAACATACTTGAGAACTAGAGGTTGTAGTGATACCTTCATGTGAAAACCATAACAATAAGTGTGGGATGATACTCCACCCAACCATATACCTGGAAAATTTTATCCTTAGTAGTAGGTCACCCCCGAGCCCTCAATCGACTGTTATGTCAGTGAATCCTTAGCCTTTCCCTCTATGTATCTCACCCAAAAACTATATTTTCCAATGATGCCCCTTCTTCCTTTTCCTCTCCCTCCCTATATAGAATCCCCATACTCGATCCCTAGGATCCGTTTGAATTATTTATTATATTTTTTTTAGGGTTTTTCCTAGTTTATCATTACTTATTTTACTATTATCATGATTATTTATTTATAAGCATTTATTATACTTTACTATTATTATATACTTGTGTATTTATTCATTTAATAATAACAAGATGGGGATGATCCCCTTAGGATAATTATTATAACTATTTAATAATAATACCAGGATGATCCCTTTTTGTGTAATGATTATACTTCCTTGTTACTATTATTATTTAATAATAATATTATTAATAATGTGGGGCATGACATGGAGAGTACTCCATCATGTGATTTATTCCTTACTTCATGCAATTTTTTGAGTGGGTGCACTTGTTCTTGGACCCCATGTTGACCATGCACATGACTTTTGGAGGTTATTAGCACACTTTTGGGAGGACACACTTCTTCCTAGACTATTTTTCTTATTCGTGGTGGTTTTTTACCATGGTTTTGGAGGTAGCCCACATTTATGAGTTGTATTGTCTAGCCCACATTTTTTATTGTATTTCTCTCTAGTTTGTTAGAAAGTTACTATTTTTGGGGATAGGAAGGTCTAATTCTATATTATTTTATGCATAAGTGTGTTGAGGTTTTTCTCCTATATAAGAGATCACTCATTTGTATCTTGTTGGAGAATAATTGGAAGAACTTGTCTTGCCTTGCTATACTATTATGAAGATTATCTATTTTTTGGTGTTTTTTCAAGGGTATATTGGAATACATATTTTATATTGCAAGTATCTTGGAGGAAGGTGCTACCATAAATCATCCATAAAGGGAACCTTGCCATATTGGAAGAGTGTTGTAAGGTATAATTCACTCTTTCCTTTCCCTCTTTGATCATTTGATTGTTAGATCTAGCACATTGAAGTTGGACATCTAGGATTTTGTTAGCGATATTTCTTGTAAGGGGGTTAGAATGAAAAAGAATGGGTGAAAAACCCACTTGTCCTAAGTTTTGGGTGATAATGCGCCCGCGGTAAACAATGTGCAAGTTCGAGCGACCGTGATTCGTGCGCCCGGATCAACGGCGCGTATTGAATTCCATACCCACCCTGCCTTTCTATATTTAAGCGGGGGGGGGTCCGGAATCGCGGGTACACCTCTCCAACGGTCCAGATCAGTGCACCCGGATCAACGGCGATAAAGACCATTCTGGACCCCCCCTGCCTTTCTACCTTTAAGCGGAGGGGGGGGATCCGGAATCGAACAAGCATCTTCCGACGACTGAGATTATAGCGCCCGGATCAACGGCGCTTGGACAGCCCCGTCCTTCTCAGCCACTCTGGGTTTAACCGGCGTAGGCCCTTCTCCCGTCTTGTCATCTTCCAGACCCACCTTTCTCCTGCTGCCGTGTGTCACCCATCCACCTCCCCGCTATGGTCCGCGTGGTTTTCCTTCCTTCTCATCATCCACACACCACCTGCCCCGTGTCTCCTTCCCTCCACGTCAACCCCCCCACTAAAATGTGTCCATCACATATGCTCTCCTGCCTCCTCTACTTATCGTATTTTTCCATGTGTCTCCCCTATAACCCTTCTCACGCCTCTCCACTTCTTTCGCGTCCTCACAGTTTCGGCCCCATCACTCCATTCCCGTACCCCACCTTCCGTGTTGGCCTACACGCACATCCTTTGAGCTAGTCAGTTATTCCAGGTGGCGGCGTGTGAGGTCCTCCACGTCCCGAAGGTGCCGAGTTGGCCGGTCCATCCTCAATCCCGATGAAGCAGTTATTGAAGCGATTGGTGGTGGTTAGATATCGCCTCCGCCATAATGGGAAAGCCCGACCATGAATTTAAGGCACGTCAATTCACTGTTGGAACTGTCAAAGAGTCAGATTGCGTCTGACATAAGTTGCACGATCCTTCAGAGGTTAACTGTCAGAAATCCATGCAGACGCAAAGCTTTTAATGCAGTATCTTGGTTTCGTTGTTGTTGTTGTTTTGAGTATATGGAGTTTTCGCCATTTTTGTATGAATCGATGGTAGAGCTCATCTCCCGACTGTAAAAGTTTCAGCAACCATTCTAGTTCTCTGG
>SNQJ01S0093866.1:6900-29069 GCA_010110895.2 Picea sitchensis | reverse complement strand
CAATGAAAACCAACCCAATTAATCAACAGAAATTTCTGGTTCTCATGTCCAAAAATGTTCAAAGTATCTCCGCAGAACTGTTGTCGAGCTACTGTTGCCATAAGTTGATGAGAGCATTCTTTTAATCCAAATAATATTTGAAATGAGCATTTGGGAGAGATAATATAATCTTCTGTAAATTGTACTTAAATGTGGTTTAATGAGAAATCTCCTCGAGCCCTTCGCTTATTAATGACGATCTTTACGGAACCTGCATGATGATTTATTAGCATTAAAACATACTAAATTCATATTGGGAAAAGCACGAAGGTGGCAGGGATGGAGAAGAGCAATTAGGATTTGGGAATTTTTGTGAACTCGCCAACCCGGGAACCCGCAAACCCGCGGTTGCGAAAATTCAAAAATTAGCTAAGTGTTGTAATGCGTTCGGTCAGACTGGATATAGGAGATATGAGATACTTAGGAGCTCGACGTGTCTGATGGTCAAAATGTAGATCACATATATCTTGGGTGAAAAATGTATATCGCAAAACATGGGATATGAAATCTTGAAACTCCGAACCTGAGAACCCGCGACCGCAGAAACGGTTAAGTATAGGAAAATATGAAGGTCGGTCGGACTCATGATATGGGAATATGGATGGAGATGAGGATTCCGCGAGTCCGCCAACCTACGAACCTGTTTTTTTCAAAAAAAAGACTAACTATAGTAACTAGAAAGGGAGAATAGAAGGGATAAAAGAAAAGGGGAATTGGGGTAAGTATAGAAGAGGGAAAAGAAATGGACAAATGAAGTTGGGAAAATAGAAAAGGGGAGGGAATTTTCAAACGCAAGAATTGATCTCAACACCTCCTATCATGTGTTCATTGTATGTATTTATTATTAAGTTTATTTTGAATATGATATAGGACATGTATACTCATTTATCGTGTAACTACCTTCGTATCAGCTCTTGTATTGTGTCCATTTTGCATGTTATTTCCAGCAAAGGATCTGGAGCTTGTCGAGAGAAAGAAGTGGGATCAACATCAAATAGGAAACTTAATATTCACCCTTTCTCCCTCTTCCTTCCCTAAATTATCCTTGTAAAGTAGTTAGTCTTTCAAGTTTTTTGTGCTTGTCCTGGAGGGAAGATCTCTATGTTCTCCATACAATCTTGATATGATGTGATTTCGACCCAAAATCATGGGGAGGAAATCCCTTCAACACTAATTGAAGCCTAGGGTTTGAGATGAGACAATGTTGACGACACCCATAGGATTTCCTCTCAAGCATTGTCTAGGTTTAGAAGGTTCCCTTTAGATTTGGACGGGAGGATTGGTCCATGAAGAATCCTCTCTTGATACTATCAAGGTGATCTTAAAGTTTGGCCAAGGAAAAAGGGAAAATCCCTAGAGAATCATACCTTAATGCAATGAAAAAATATCCAATGGTCAAAGGGGGAAGGTTAGAAAATCATACCTTGAGAACCCTTCCAAGTGTATATTTTCACCTTTCTTGGCCTTGTAGTAGGCTTTGTCTTCTAGAAAATCTAAAAAGTGCTTATCTAAAACCATTGAAAATAACTAGCATTCACTTACAAAAATAATAGATGCAAAAGAACTATTCAAGCAAGTTTTCTCATTAATATTCAACGATTTGAAATGATAGAGGACTCCTTTTATAGGTGAAGATCCTCCTCAATAAAATGAAATATAATGTGCTATATCAATATCATGAGCTCAAAACCATTATCTCGACCAAAACCATGGGAAAGTACAATAAATCATGTAACAAATCCCTCAAAAGCCTCGAAGAGAAAATCACCCCTCAAAATGGTCCAAAGAGAAATAAAGGAGGTACAACCCTCAAAAATAGTGCCAACGTCCAAGCATGACATGGAAAAATGAGTCAACATGGTCCAAGGACTTCCAAAGATCCTCCGAGAAACTCCCTCAAACCAAGGGGTGGTCCAAATGTGAAGATAACCAACTCAAGTAGATGATGTCATCCCCACACATGTGGATCATCCAAGTAAATAAGTAAACAAAAGTGGCATGTGTGGCCTCCTCTAGGTGAGTGCTCCTCAAGTAAGCAATGATAAATCATGCCACACCATCACGTGGTCCAAATAACAACCTATAACCACCTCAATAACCTACAACTAACTCTTCCAATGCATTAATAACTCCTTCTTATGGTATAAGGAGAGATAATAATGCATGAGTGTGAATATAACATCCAACTAAGTGAGGAGAATGAATATGAATGGTCCATGTGGCATGCATGATGATGTGGAGTCCCCATCATGGCTCAATGCATAGTCATGAATCCCAATGCAATGACACATATCTCAAGGAAAATGGCATAGATACCAATGTCTATAGATATGATCAATGATGAGTACACATATCCCAATGCAGCATCATGGATCCCTATGTAGTGTCACAAACCTCGAGACATGGTACATGTATCCCAATACAAGACACCCACTTGAAATGATGGGTCTATATTTTTAGTGAGAGATTATATAATAACACATGGTGACATCCTTTAACACAACATCACAAATAGGGGTTAGTTTTAATATTTTCCTAAGTATTACTAAGGGAGCAATATTAACCCTTATACATGCACAAAGTCCTAGGACAACCCATATTTCCCAAGTACCTAGTTGAAACATAGGTAAAAGATGAATAATAATGATGAAAGGGAAGGGAAAGAACTTTGTGTGATTACCCTCCAAGTCTAGACATGTAAAAATATTTTATTCATTTGTTTATCAAGCTTTTGTGAGCTATGATTTTATGCAAAAGCCTTCGAGAGTGAACATAGAATTGACTTACCTATCCTTGGAATTGTTTCTTACAACCCATTTATGCCTTTTTCTTTAAATGTTTAGTTTATCAAAAAAGTACCTCTTTCTTGATATATTCATAAACAATATAGGGACTAGGGGCTTTGGCCTCATAGCAAGGTAGCATTGCTCAAGCTTTTATTTCTATATTTTGATTATCTCTTCACCTCTAGACTTTTTTACTTTATTAATTCAATATTTTTTATCATTTGGAAATTTTATTTTGACGGTTGAGAAATCATACATGATCATGATAGAATATCTTTTATATGGATGGAATGAATGATACAGGGAAGGTGGAAATTTTATAGCATGGTTAGGATGTGGACAACGTTATCTAAACTAAGTACCCAATAGTACAAATTGACCAGAGAAATGACACACTTCTAAAATAAAACATGTTCTGTAAGATATAACAAGGAAAATAATAAAACTATCCAATGTTATGAAGTGTTATTGGAAGTTGTTAAGTGTTTACCAATTTCATGACTACCTAGGAGGTTATATCATCACATCCAAATGAGCATCGATACATGGAATATCAATATAAAGGATATCATAACCATATTGCACCATACACAGTGCATCTGTAATCTAAGGAGTGACGGAGAAGGATGAGTTTTACCATAAGTGAACTATCACAATCACACGTGATGGATATCAAGAGAAAATATGTATGGATATGGAGAAGATGAGCATGACATATCATATAATCTCCATTCCTAGCGGGATCTTTTTAGTGAGAGATTATGTCATGAGATTATTCCAAGAAGAATATCCATAGGCTTAAGCATATCTTATTTATGTGCATGATAAATACAAAAGAGTTTGCAAATGTTATGACCCAAGGAGGGCATATATAGAGATAAATTTATATGATATGAACCCAAGGGGGGGGGAATATATGGGGCTAAATGTACATGTAATGTGTAAATATATATATGTAATAGGGTCGGCCTAATAATAAAGGGTCCTCATGTGTATTTGTGAATAGGTATATATAGAGATCATGTATTCATTATTGAGGGCAAGTGAACTATGATGTATGAATGTATTTGGTTATTTGGAGGAGTTTCTCCTTTTCTTTAAGGATTTATTGTGTAACTTATATATCATGGAGTTTTTATCCACACTCAAATTTCTGTACATGGTGTGCACTTATGGTTGATTATGATATTTTAAGCATTCGGTACATTACATTTGGTATCAGAGCATCGATCCTAAGGTTTTTCTTCTTCAGGAAAGTCATCTAGGAATTTTTTCTATAACTTATTTTTTGGGACACTTAAGACATTGAAAATTGGATTTTATTTAGAATACATAGCGAAGTACCTGTGGTACAAATTTCAAGTTCTGAGCAGTTACACTTTCAGATATATACCCTATGGAAGATAGGGTTTTTTACTAGTCCTATTACTATTCTCAAACAGTTGTTATGGGTAAAAATGTCATATATTCTTCAGAGAGGATCCAAATTCAATGAGGATAGTTGTATTTGAAAGAGGACAATCCATATTATTTTTGGTACAATTTTCAGAATCATGTATCAAATATCGGACACATGGCATTCTGTACAAGTTTTCTCTCCAAAACAGTCCAAATATCAGCAAGGTTTGGGAAAGTTACCATAAATTTTCAGTTGGAACATCAAATTTTGGTCAGACCTATGGCATTGTAGAGAATACATATCATATTACTATAGGAAAAAAATTTAAACTTGGAAGGGTCAAAATTTTTGAAATGCATCAGAAGGAAGGTTGGCCAAAAGGACAAACTCCAAATCAGGGTTTCAAAGGTACGTTTACTTAAAAGTATCATAATTTTTTATTGGGATGTCCAATTGAGATGATTCAAAATCCATTGGAAAGAGAAAATATAGAATATTATATTGGAATAAGGATTATAATTGTTTGATATTATTATTCCTAATATATTAAGATTGTAAGTTGAGGTTTGGGTTAGACCTCAATTAAGAATCAATGGAAATACCTTACTTTAGTAGAAACAAAAATGAAGATGAAATCAATCATATGGAATGGTTGGTGATAGTAAATAAATATGGAATAAATTATTTAATGGCAAAAAATTATTTGTTTGGTGAAGCTTGTAAATGGTGGATGAGTATTGATCATGATACTAGACTGAACATCACTTGGGAAAAATTTGAAGAAATCTTCTCAAATAAATGGATTATGGATACAAAAAGGGAGGAGATGTATAAAATTAAAGAGGAGTTAAAGGAATCAAAAGAAAATGTCTCCAAATTGAAAAAGGATAATGAGGAGCTAAGAAAATATATTACAAAGAAAAATGTTGAGTTCGTCAAGATGCAATCCCTTAATGAATCACTCATTAAGGAGGTTAAGAACTTAAAGAAAGAAAAGAGTAGAAAATCAAAGTGGGAAAATGATGATTCAAGGGAGGAATTTAAAAATATATATGAATAGGTATGTATATTACGAAACCATAATAAAAAAACTATTGGACGAGGTTAAGAGATTGAAATAATAAAAGAAGAAATATCAAAATCAAGAAGAAACAAGGATGTTGGATGGAGAATCTACCAAAATAATTGAAGAGGAAATTTGCAAGAAGGTTGAGGAATCCCTAAATATTGATGAGGTAAAATCATAAATGCAATTCAGAATTGAAGAAGTGCGTCAGAATTTGATAAATGGGGTGACATTGCAGCTTCAAGAAGGACACCAGAATATACTTGAAGAAGTTAAAATTCATATAGAGGATGTACATGCCAAATATGATGTTATTATATCCAAGGCTAGATAAATCAAAGACCAAGAAATGAGGATATAGGATTCCATTGTCTCATAAAAGAATATAGATTAAATGCATGTGCAAAGTGAAGGAAAACCGTCAAATGTGAAACCATATTGACACCCCCACTACCAGGAAGGATTTCAAGGAAGGAAAGAAGGTTGATATAAGCATTATCAAGGAAGAAGATGGAATACTTGTTAATATTCATGGAACAAGGCATCACAAAGCCCTTATTCAACAAGATATTATCATAGGCCAACATCTACTACAAATTGGAGAAGCTTCAACAACAATACATGGAATCAAGTGCAAAAAAATTATGCAACAAGTACCCACCAAGGAATTTAACCTAAAAGAATTGATTTTGGATGGATGGATCATCATAAATGGAAAGAAGAAAGCAGGAACATAAGAAAATAATATTTCTTGGTTTCATCACATGTGAAGACTTTAATTGCAAATCTTTGAGAACAAAGATTTTTGAAGGAGGGTACTATGTTATGACTCAAGGGAGGAATATATAGGGATAAACGTATATGATATGACCCCAAGGGGGGGCATATATTGGGCTAAATGTACATGTACTATGTAAATATATATGTAATAGGGTCGGCCTAATAGTAAAGGGGCCTCATGTGTAGGTTTGAATAGGTATATATAGAGATCACGTATTCATTATTGAGGACATGTGAATTGTGATGTATGAATGTATTTGGTTATTTGGAGGAGGTTATCCTATTATTTAAGGAGTTATTGTGTAGTTTATCTATCTTGGAGTTGTTCTCCACTCTCATATTGTTGTACATGGTGTGTACTTATGGTTTATTCTGATATTTTAAGCATTTGGTGAATTACAACAAATAGATCAATAACATGGTGAAGCATAATCTAAAAGGCCTTATATTAAAAAGGATCAACCATACAACATGGAATCTAATATATATGAAATCAAAATGGATTATGAAAAGGTAGATAGTATATTTCTTCATTGGGATTTACAAGCAATCTTGTTTATTTAAATTTTGGGAGGACAGATATTTAGAAAAAAGTATGTAATCTTTGTTTTAGATGAAAGATTTAGACATTTTTATATTACAGTGGTTGTATGATGGAATCTGAGTTTCATTCACAAGTTTGTTAAAAATATATATTAGTTTGCTACTGGATTTTATACACAGTTTTTCTAGAAGAATATTTTAGAAGCCTCAAGGATGGTATATGCTTGTCATGCTTGCCAAAGGAATTTTCTGAGTATTGAGCTCGCACAAACAGATTTGCTAGAAAAATACTTTTTCTTTGAGGGTATAGGCCTACTAATGGTGGGAAAGTAATGATCTTGACAAATTCCTTTTAGGCTTGAAGACGATGAAAACAAGAATCACAACAAATTTCAATTTAAATCTATTTTTCACATGCATTTAAGAGGATGAGTGAGGAACAATGAAGTACATACATGCATAGCTCTATAATTACTAATTTCTCACAAAAGGATAATATTCCTCCCAAGCAATTTTAATACTAATATTATTTTTTGTATTTATGTGAACTTGATTTCATTATTTTGTGATCAAAGGTAAAACACAAAAATAATTCATAGCACCTAATGATAGCAACATAATTCATCCAATATAGGTAATATCAACGACATAGAACCTAATGTTGGATCTAACAACAATGTTACAATACTCTTGGATAATTCCATGTCATTGATCTATCACAACCATGAAGTTTCTTTCAACCAATTTTACTTGTTCCATCACATTATGAGCTCAAAACATAAAAATTAAATATTTTGGTATACTCTAAGAGGGGAAACCCTTAAATCCATTGTGTTAGAGATGAGTCTTGGGATAGGATTTTGAAGGTTTTGGATTGTTTCTTGACTCTACATACAAATTTAAAATCACTCAAAGACATTTGTAAGAAACTTAGAAACACTATTTTAGATTTTGATAGCTCCTGGGATGTTTGAGAAATTAATTGGAGCACACATATGATTTAGGATTTTCCAATTTTTCCATGTTTCAACTCTTCAAATATTCAAAACTAATATCAAATTTTAGTGGATTCACCAAGGTGAATTCTCAAAGCCAAGACAATTCTACTTGCTTCACCCTACAAGAAACAAATTCTTTAAAATATCTAAGGTAATTGGGCTTCTTCCCTTAAATGGAGTCACCAAATGAGTAAACTTAATAAAAACTTTTGAATCCTACTCATCAAAAAAATTGTTGAAGACAGACTTCAAATACCCATGGAATGGATTTTATCCCTGCCAATGGTGCCAAAATGTTACCACTCAAACTCTCACTAAGGAAAAGTCCCTCCCTATGAAGGAAAGCTTGGGGAAATGGATAGGAAACCCACCCACTATCACCTCAGTGGACTTTCCTCTACACTTTAAGGCTAGAGTTCCTAACCTAAGGAGGGTGTTCCTATGAGATCAAAACTAAGTCATATCATGGTGTTTTGATGGGTAAGGCTTAGGATTTGGTTTGAATTTGGAGATTTTATTTTCTCTAAAGGGGTAAGACAAGTTAAAAGTGAGATAGAAAAAAGATTTTATTTTCATTAAAGGGGAAAGACAAGTTAAAACTGAGACATACAATTTGTAATGAACTTGAATAGAATGTAACAATGCTTGGAAATACAATGTTTGTATGCAAGTGTATCAATATATCATGTCCATGTACCATTTATCATCATTCATCCATCAATAATAAATGAAGTTACAAAGCACAAAAACCAGTGTAAAGTATGCTTGATCTCAAACTTAAAGTGCATATATTAATGTACCATATCAATGAAATATTAAGTTTTCACAACATGTATCCATTTCAAAGCATGATATTGTGGAAATAATTAAGTATAAAATGAAATCAGACCCTTAGGATAACAAGATAAATGAGACTCTTCACACCATGTACCAAGATCCAATTTTTTAAAGCTTGTATCAAGTGTTCATATGAAAGATCAAACCACACAACGAGTATCTCTTGCATACACCATCCAAAACATTATATCCAATAGAAAACTTTGTAAACAAATTTATGAGTTGAGCAATATCACATTAATTCAATCATGAACCAACAATCAGCAATATACCATCAGTTCTATGAAATTTCATATCATGTGTTAACTATATTCTTAACCACACCTTAAACTTTGTAATCACCATATTTGTTCCATAAACCAATGAAAAATAGAAACAATGGGACAAAGTACCAACAATAATTTATGATTAGCAAGTGTTAAACTTAATCCAATTTATATTTTCCAAGTAATATCATTAGTTATTTATGACATATTTGCATTAAGTTCTAATGGTCATGAGTGTTATTTTAAGGGTTGTAACTCACCACTATAAATTGAGACCCTAACTATATGATTAAATAGAGAAATTAAACCCTGGGACAGTCATGAAATTATGCAATGGTACAAGCCTTGATGAGGTAATTGGGATGTATTTAACATGTGTCTGTTGGAAAAAAGTCTATGGAGAAATATGATATGAAAAAAATGCTCAAAGGAAAATTACTTGACCCTTACTCATTCACTGGATACATGCATATTATGACAGTTTCTGAAGAATGTTTTGGACAGCAGAGAGGGGGAAACATCAAGGATTGGGGCTAAGTAGTTTGGCTCCTTTCCAAGTTGATTCATCACCATGAAATATATAGAGGAACCAAAAATCAAAACATTGCTCACAGATGACACTTGTACTTGCAACAAATCTTGTACATTCTGGAAAGAAAATAAGGATTTAGAATAGTAGTCAAGAAGAGGTAACGTTGAGACAAAACACGAGGTCATTGGATATTCTAGTAAGTTGTTTTGTTGGCTAGAGTGGTGTATAAAAAGAGACACTTAGAATGTTTCTCAAATGAGGGAGATTTAACAGGTTACAAACCCTCATCTACCTACATGCATTATAGAAACATGAGATGGACAGTAAAGGAGATGAATAAAGATAGCTATAAAAAGCATCCCAAGATTTAGTATTAGGGAATCATAAAGAGTTAAGTCATATCTTAATAAAGGACACATTTTTTAGGCCCAAGGGTTAGATATTTTAGGAAATATAATCAAAGAAATAATTAGATCCAAACCCTCATCAATAATCTAGCAATATATATTTTCAAGGGAGGAATAGGCTAGCATTAATTCAATGATATATGTATCTATGAATCTCAAACCACCTATATTTAATATGATACATGAAAAACACTAGATTGCAAAATGAAAAGTCGAAAGTCGAAAAAAAGGAAAATTGTTTTTTGGTTTTGGGTGGTTGAAGACAATGATAGACCAATTCCTTTAGAGGGCTATGGGGTATCTATGCTAGATATAGGTGCAAGCTATGGTTTGAGATAAGTAAATGTTTATCACACCCAAAGGACTTCCCCTCAAGTGTGGTCTAGGGTTAGAAGGTTCCTTTCATAGTTGGATGGGAGAATCGGTCCATGAAGAAGCCTCCCTCGATACTATCAAGGTGATATTAAAGGTTGTCCAATGCAAAAGGATAGAGCCCTGGGATATCCTACCTTAAAGCAATGAACAAATATTCAATGGTCAAATGGGTAAGGTTAGAAAATCATACATTGACAATGCTTCCAAATGGAGCGTTTCACCTTTGTTTGTCCTTGTAGTATCCTTTATCTTCCAACAAATATGAAAAGTTTTTTTCTAAAACCCTTGAAAATAAATAGAATTCACTTATAAAAAGAATATATGCACAATAACTCTTCAAAAAAAAAATCTTATTAATCTCAAACGATTTCAAATGAGAGAGGATTCCTCATTTTATAAGTGAAGAACCTCCTCAATACTATACAATACAATACAATGTGCTAGCTCAATAGAATGAGCTCAAAACCATGAGAAAGTACAATAAATCATGTAAAAATTCCCTCAAAACCTTCAAGAGAAAAGCACCCCTCAAAATGGTCCAAAGTACAATAAAAGGAGAAATGTGTGTGGGCTGGAGAGAAACAAAGGAGGTGTGCCCCTCAAAAATAGTGCCAACGTCCAAGAATGAAGTGGACAAATGAGTCGACATGGTCCAAAGACCTCTAAAGATCCTCCAACCAAATCCCTGAAACTAAGGAGTGGTCCAAATGTGAAAATAACCAACTCAATAACATGACATCATCCCCACATGTGTGGGCCATCCAAGTCAATAATTCAACACAAGTGACACATGTGGCCTACTCTAGGTGATTTCTCCTCAAGTAAGAAATGGTAAATCATGTCATATCATCCTGTGGTCCAAATAAAAACTTGTAACCATATCAATAGCCTATAACTAACTCCTCCAATGCATTAGTATCTTCTATGTGTGGTCCAAGGAGAGATAGTAATGCATTAGTGTGAATATAATGTCCAACTGAGTGATGAGAATGAATCTAAGTGGTTCATGTGGCATGTGTGATGATATGGAGTCCCTATCATGGATCGATGCACCATCATGGATTCCAATGTGATGACATGTATCCTAATGTAGTACACAGATCCCAAGGAAAATGGCATGGATCCAAATATCTATATATATATTATTAATGATAAGTACATCGATCCCATTGCAACTTCATGGATCCCCATGCAGTTTCATGGACCTTGATCCATGGTACACATATCCCAATGCAAGACACCCACTTGAAATGATGGGTATAGATTCTTAGTAGGCCATTATATGATAACACATGGTGACATCCTTTAATATAACATAAAAAATAGGGGTTAGTTTTAATATTTCCTAAGTCTTACCAAGGGGAACATTATTAACCCTTATATGTGCACCAAGTCCTAGGAAAACCCATATTTCCCAAGTACCTAGGTGAAATATAGGTAAAATATGAATAATAATGATGAAAGGGAAGGGTAAGAACTTCATGTGATGATCCTCAAAGTCTTAGACATGCATAGGTATTTTTATTCATTTGTTTATCACGATTTTGTGAGCTAGGATTTTATGCAACAACCTTCGAGATGAAGCTTATCATTGAGTTACATTTCCTCAACACTATTTCTTATTACCCCTTTATGTCTTTTTCTTTAAATGTTCAGTTTATCAAACAAGTACCTTTTTATTTAGATATCCATAGACAAGATATGGACTAGGGGCATTAGCCTCATAGCGAGGTGGCATTGCTCAATATTTTATTTCTAGATTTCGATTAGCTCTTCACCTCTAGCATTTTTGGATTTATTAATTTGGGATTTTTATCATTTAGACCTTCTCTTTTGACCTTTGGGAAATTATACATGATCAGGATAACATATTTTATATATGGATGGAATGAATGATACAAGGAAGGTAGAAAATGTCTAGCATGGTCAGGATGTGGATAACATTATCTAAACTAAGTACCCAGTAGTAAAAATTGACCCGATAAATGACACACTTCTAAAATAAAACATGTTCCCCGAGGTATAACAAGGAAAATAATAAAACTATGCAATGTTATGAAGTGCTATCATAAGTCGTTAATCATTTACCAATTTCATGACTAACTAGGAGGTTATATCATTGCATCCAAATGAACATAGATACATGGAATATCAAGATAAAGCATATTGAAACCATACTATACCATCCACATTGTATATGTCATCTAAGGAATGAAGGAGGAAGATGAGTTGTACAATGGTTAAGCTAACAAGATCATAAATCTAATGGATATCAAGAGAAAATCTGTTGGATTTAAATAATATAAGCATAACATCTTATGCAAGAAGCAACATGGCACACTTGTGAGGGTACCTCTAAAAGTTTTCACCTCTAAGGGGATAACAAAAGGCTCATGAAGTTTCATATTTTGAAATCCACTAATGAGTAAATGTGCTTATATGGGAGTAGACTAAGTCTATGGGATTTATCACTGACCTTCTCTAATACTTCAAAAGGACCATACCATAGAGATTTTATCTTCTTACAAGGACCATGTAACCTTTCTTTGTTCAGATGCAACCAAACTCGGTCTCCCAACTTGAATGTTTTCTCAAATCTGTGTTTTTCATGTCAATCCTTGTACTTATCCTGTGACTTATTCAATGTCTCTTATACTTGCAAATAGATTTTCCTAACCTTTTCAATAAATTTATTCACTTTCAATGCTTCTCCTATGATGTTTTCCCTCACTCCTTCTTGTTTTCCATACACAACATCCAAGGGAGAAGGTGGAAAATACCTAAAGAAAGTTTCAAAATGGAACTTATCGGTAGAACTGTGATCTACTTTTTTATAAGAGAGTTAATTATATATAAAATTTTCATCTTATGTCTTTAGATGCTTTTGATTGTAACCCCTCAAAAGCTTAACCAATGTCCCATTGACTACTTTTGTCTACCCATCGTTTTTTGGATGGAAAGTTGTTGATCTCTTCAACATGGTGTCCATCTTTTCCCAAAGTATAGTCCAAAAGGCACTGAGAAATCAAGTATCCCTATCTAATATTATTCTCCTTGGTATCCATATATTCTTTTCCTTAATAGTATTTTTACAAGGCATAATAATTCACATCTTATTGAACCTTTCAACTACCACAAATAGATAGTCATGTATCTTCCTAGTTGTTGAAAAACCAACCACAAAATCCATGTAGATGTTATCCCAAGGTCAAGTGGGTCAGGTAAGATATGTATAAACCTCACTTTCTATTACTAGGCTTGTTGGTGCAACAAAGTATGCATCCTCTAACATACCAAGCTACATATTATTACATTATGGACCAATACACATACCTTTGTAAGTTGGTAATTGTCTTCCCAATGCCAAAATTTCCTGCAACCTTAGAGGTGTGAGCCTCTTTGATAAGCTACAATATTTCACCTTTAGGAAAACAAAGCTTATCTAGCTTATAGAACAACTCATTCTGGAGATGATAGTCATCTTTACTACCACATTATTCTACACAAATTTGGCCCTATAGTTACTTAAAACCCTCTTTAAAGTCCTCATCTTCTATGCATGCCTCTTTATATGTATCATGGGTAAAATGATCCATGTGAATAAGGGTTCCAAAATCTATAATGTTGGACTTGGGTGGCCTTGAAAGAATCCCCACCAACTTATTAGTGTTTTCCTTCTTATATGTGATGACTCAATGAAATTGATGCAAAAACCCAATCTACTTGTAGTTTCTGGTTTGTTGAAGCTTACTATGAGTGTAACGTCCCCGGCCACCAACCCCTGTAGGGTAACGCTACCAAAACAAACTTAAAATTGAATTTACTGCTTGGATACCATTCATGTGACATTCCTGACCTTAAATAGTAGGCCAAGCCATGCCACCGAGTAACTTTGCGGAAATAATCACATATAAAACTTAACCAGAAGATAGAGATAACATCTGGTATTCACACTTATATATATATATATATATATATATATATNACACATGGTGACATCCTTTAATATAACATAAAAAATAGGGGTTAGTTTTAATATTTCCTAAGTCTTACCAAGGGGAACATTATTAACCCTTATATGTGCACCAAGTCCTAGGAAAACCCATATTTCCCAAGTACCTAGGTGAATTATAGGTAAAATATGAATAATAATGATGAAAGGGAAGGGTAAGAACTTCATGTGATGATCCTCAAAGTCTTAGACATGCATAGGTATTTTTATTCATTTGTTTATCACGATTTTGTGAGCTAGGATTTTATGCAACAACCTTCNTAGTAATGCCTATATATATAGGCATTACTAATGAATTTAAAACAAATAACACATAATTACGCCTACCATACAAACTCTTGTGGAATTGATAGTAATTCATACATGCAACGGAACATATGATAACATTGCAAGAATCACAAACATGCATAACATACATGTTTAAGCATGGAAATGATAATTATATTTTAACTGGAGTAAAACCACCAACTGTGTGCATACCCTCCACGAACCTCCCAACCTTAGACCACACTTTTCATCACTCTCAGCAATGGGTCAACCCCAAGCTGGGACTAAACTCCACCAGGCAAGGGATTCCTAGGCTAGGCAAGGTCAATAGGAAATTCACACAGTTTAAGAGGAAGGATTCTCTCCCAGGAGACACTTACACCCACTACTCACAGACTCTCATTCCCCAAATGCATGTCCCACCCTAGGAGTATACACCTTCACTATCACACAGTCCATCGGTTGCTCCACCTCCCTTACCTTGGGCTTCAACAACAGGCCAGACCGAAATTCTCAGAGCTCTATAGCAGCTACGAGACTCCCTCCAGGATAACTCACTTCCTTAGCACACTCTCTCACCTGGAGAGAGTTTCTCATAAGCCTGACAACCTGCTTCTTCAATCTATAACAACCTCTCTCACCTGGAGAGAGAGTTTCTCACATGCCTGACAACCTGCCTCTTCAACCGCGGGCTTGACAACCCGCTTCTTCAAACCACAATAGCTAATTCAGGTATGACAAGGGATGGCTCAGTAATTTACAGAGGTGTACAATGGTCATGGGTTCAGAAATGGAGAAAATGGTTGGGTGTGTGCTTGCTCAGTGCGTGAGTGAACTCATGAGGAGAGATGGGGCAGACTAGTATAGCATAGTGAAGATGGTGAGAGCGTGAAAGAAAAAATTGTTTGTGCATGAACCCATTTTCGTGAGTGAGTGTGTGCGCATGAGTTCCCCCCCAGCAATAATTCCCCCCTTAAGATAGCATGTGCCTGAGCCGACAGTTGTCACTCATGAAGCATGTTCCTTCCCTTTGGAAGTCACATGTCCTCCCCAAGGAACTTAGGATAAAAACATATCATTCTAAACAGCTTTTGGAATAATAATAAATTATTATTCTCTTGGAATTAAGCCCCTAGACGTATCCCCTCTTTCCAACCTCTTAGCCCCCTCTCCCTTACCCATCCTAGTGGATTATAGTCCCCCATTCTCTTTTATCATGGTTGGTTTACATGCAACGATGTTTTTATATTAATAATATGAATATTTACATGTACAAAATAGGCTCCTGGCCTTTAACACCTTGGCTCTTCGGCCTACTAACACATAAGCCTACCAACTTATAATTGCTCTGCTCACCAGCCTAAAAAAAATGTTTACAATTCATAATAAAATTGGGGCTCATCTTAGGGATATTACAATCCCCTCCCCTTATTTTTGCACTATCCTCCGTGCAATTTATTTACACAGCATCAGTAAGATTTTCCAAAATCTTCAAAAATATACGAGTATTCTGCCTGCATAGCATCTTCATGCTCCCATCTTGCATCCTCGGGACCGTACCAGGTCCATTGGACCTTTACAATCCCTATGGCTTGATTCCAGAGTTGTTTTCTCTTTCGTTCCAATATGCGCACCAGATGCACTTGCAAGACGCCTTCTTGCTCCACCTAAATCACATTCCAATCAATAACATGATTAGTATCATGTAGATATTTCTTAAGTAATGAAACATGAAACACATTATGTACAATCATGGATGCAGGAAATGCAAGCATATATGCAACTGGTCCAATCCTTTCTAGGATTTCAAATGGCCCACAATATCTGGCTGCTAACTTGGAACAGTTTCCCGACTTCATGGAACTTATGTTGGCTTTCACTTTCAAGAAAACATGATCACCCACTTTAAACTCCCTGTGGGTTCTGTTCTTGTCAGCGTAAATTTTTTGCCTGTCTTGGGCAACCTTTAAATTCTGCTTAATCTTCAACATTTTCTCTTCCATTTCCCTGAGCAACTCTGGCCCAACCAATGCCCTATCAGCTAGGTTGTCTCAGCTTATTGGTGTGTTTCACTTTCTGCCATAAAGTGCTTCAAACGGGCTCATCTTCAGTGATTCTTGATACCCATTGTTGTAAGCAAATTCTACCAAGTGTAGGTAATATTCCCATTTAGATGGTTTGTCCATCACATACATCCTTAACATGTCCTCTATCACTTGGTTCACCCTTTCTGTTTTCCCATCAGACTCAGGATGATAGGTTGTGTTGAAGTTCAGATTCATTTTGAACCCTTTGAATAACCCTTTCCATAAATTCGAGGTGAATTTGGGGTCTCTGTCAGACACAATTGTCTTGGGAATATTGTGCAATCGTGCTACTTCCTTCATATAGATATCAGCAACATTAGTTGCCTTGTGAGTATTTTTCTATGAAATAAAATGGGCAGCTTTCTTAATCTTATCCACCACCACCATGATGGAATCATGCTGCTTTCCGGTTCTGGGCAATCCTGTGATGAAATCCATTGTCACCACTTCCCACTTCCACTCAGGGATGGGTAATGGTTGTAGCAACCTTGTTGGGTGCCTATGTTCATATTTGACCTTCTGAAACTCCATACATCTAGCGATGTATTCTGCAATTTCCTTCTTCATACCTGGCCAAAAGTAATGGCTCTTGACTACTGCCATTTTTTTCTAATATCCAGGGTGCCCAACATAAGTCACATTATGCATTTCCTTCAAGATCATAATTCTCAATTCCATGGAATTAGGTACATAAATTATATTTTTGTACAGGAGTGTTCCATCAACTTCCAATTTATAATCTTTCACTTTTTGTAGCATCCTACCTTGTTGTATCTTTGCCACCAATTCCATGTACTGCAAATCTGCATTTGTAGCTTCTGAAATTTTGCCTTTAATATTAGTTTGATACATTCTAATGGTCGTATCATGTAGTTCATGCACTCTTCTATTGAGTGCATCACCCACTTTGTTCTTCTTTCCTTTAATATGCTTGATATCAAGGTCATACTCACAAAGGAATTCCAACCATCTACTCTGCCTAGCATATACGGTTGGTTGATCAAACAAATACTTCAGACCATTATGGTTGGTCCTCAGTTCAAACCTCTTTCCCATGAGGTTATGTCTCCATTTCTTCAGAGTGTGCACTATGGCTTCCAACTCCAAATCATGAGTTGCATAGTTCTTTTCATGTTCTTTCAATTTTTTGGACTCATAACATATTACAGACCCATTCTGGTTCAGGACTCCTCCTAGTCCTTCTTTGCATGCATATGTACATACTACAAAATCTTCATTTGGATCTTCAATCCTCAAAATTGGAGCACTGGTTAGCATTTGCTTCAATTGTTTGAAGCTTCTCTCACATTCTTTTGCCCATTAAAATTTCCTCTCCTTTTTTTGCAAGGAAGTGATGGGGTTAGCTATCCTTGAGAACCCTGCAATGAACCTTCTGTAATAGCCAGCTAGACCCATAAAGGATTTGACTTATGTCACATTCTTCGGCATGGTCCATTCTCTAATGGATTCTATCTTCTCAGGATCCACAGCTATCCCATATTTTGAAATGATATGTCCCAAATAATGGATTTGCTTTTGATAGAATGAGAACTTTCTCAATTTAGCATATAGTTGGTGCTCTCTTAGAACTTTCAACACCATCCTCAGATGATGTTCATGCTCTTCCTCCGACTTGGAATACACCAATATGTCATCCAAAAATAATATGATAAACTTGTCTAGATATTCTCTTAATACACCATTCATTAGGCACCTGAAAACAGCGGGTGCATTTGATAACCCAAATGGCATCACTGTTAATTCATAATGACCATACCTTGTTCTGAAGGCAATCTTGATGATGTCTTCATCCTTTATCCTTACCTTGTGGTACCCTAACCTAAGATATATTTTGGAAAATATCTTGGCATCCTTCAACTGATCAAAGAGATCATCGATCCTTGGCAAAGGATACTTGTTCTTAATAGTCATGTTGTTCAACTGTCTGAAATCTATGCAAAATATCAATGTCCCATCTTTCTTCTTCACGAACAACATGGAGGCACCCCAAGGTGACACACTTGGGTGTATATACCCCTTCTTCAGAAGTTCTTCAAACTGCAATTGCAGTTCTTTCATCTCTGGTGTACTCATACTGTAAGTAGTTTTTGACACTGGAGCAGCTCCAGGCGTCAAGTTTATAGATAAATCAATCTCTCTTCAGGGATAGTCCTGGTACCTCCTTGAACACATATTCAAAATCTTTTAATATTTCATGGTCTTCAATATTTTACACCTTATCCTTAGGTGCTTCTTCCATATGAGCTGCAAATATTTGGCAGCGCTTCCTGTAACACTTCTTCATCTACATTGTTGAGTTTTCTCTAACCGTAGATGCCCTTGGAATTCCTTGAACTTTCCTTGGGTTTCCTTCCTCATCCAGGAAAGTGAATACCTTGTTACGAAAGTCTAATATGGCATGATGTTGATCCAACCAATCCATCCTAACTAGACAGTCATAGGAACCTAAAGGTATGGTGTTCAATTCAACCCTTGTGCTTAGTCCATTCATGTCCACTAGACATAACTTAACCAACTCAACAATCTTTCTCTTGGCTCCTGTAGCCAGCTGCACTAACCAATACTTTCTATGCTTGCTTCTTGGTAATTGCAAACTTTCCACCATTCTAGGATCTATATAACTGTGACTAGCCCCTGAATCAATTAAAATAGTAAAGATATGGTATCATACCTTCAACTTCAATCATGTGTGATTGAAACTCATCTTGCTTGTTGTCCAGGGCTGCATAGATCCTTGGTATTCTACCGCCCATTTCCTCCATTGTTTCTTCTTGTTTAACATGGTGGACAACTCTCACTTTCTCATTTATGTGGGAGCAATCTTTGTACCTATGATTTCCTTTACAACCCCAACATTCCATAGGTGGTTGTCTTGGTATTTACCCACTTACTTCAGACTTCCTAGGTTCCCTAAAATATGGTTGTCCTTGAGGATTGTTTTTGAAAAAGGGAGGCTTGTTTCCCTTCTTCCTCTGCTCTTTCTTGAACTTCCTCTTGTCATCCCAAGCCTTCTGAATAGTGGGATTTTCTCTCTGCTACTCATATAATCATTTTTCTCATCTTATAGTTTCTTCCATAGTTTTAGGATCATCATAATGGATCTTTTCACTGATGGAATATGGTAGTCCACTAAGATACCTTTGAATTTTGACAGTCTCATCTTTGATGAAAGGAACATACTTCAGCAATTCCAAAAACCTTTGTTCATATTCATCAATAATCATGCTACCCAGCACGAGTTCAAAGACCTCTTTCATCTTTCTGTCATAATATCTCTTAGTCAAGTATTTATTTTCGAAATACTTCTTGAATTCCTTCCAAGTAACATTTTTCTCTTTAATGTGTTTCACCTGCACAAGTTGATCCCACCACATGGATGCCTTTCCTTTAAGTTGATACATTGTAATTCTTCTTTCTGCATGAGAGGAATAATTATGCAATTGGAAATATTTCCTCGTTCCAAGCAGCCATGTCTCGAAATATTCCTCCTTCTTGTGCTCCCCATCAAACATAGGAGGTTTAATCTTGTTCATTTATCCCTTCAGTTCATCCACTCCTGATATCATATGCTTTCTAGTAGGAGATGGGCTTGAACTATTGTGTGCCTTCCTCTTGGAGTTTCATTGGGAGTGATGATGGTATCTACCCACACTCCTTGGTTTTATCTTCTCATCGGGGAACCTGTGACTTCCTGATTTATTGTAGTCGCTCTCCTTATCCAATTTCCTTTCTATCCTTTCTAGGCTCTGTATCAACTTTAGGTTGAATTCTCTGTGTTGATCCCTAGATTTCAAGAGGTTTATGTTATCTTCTCGGTGAGTCTGGACATCCTTCTATAGTCTTTCAATGATTTTCATCATGTTTCCCTCCTTATATATCTCTTATCCATGCCCATTGGAGTTTGATCCTTCCACTCCCAAATGGACATCCATTCCTCTAGCTTCATTCTCTGAACTGGAATCATTTTGTGCCTCCTCCATTTTGGTTTGGTTCTAGCAGTCATTAAATCTTTAAACAAAATGTGTAGTCAACCGAAATTTGTCAGGCCATCAGTCCTTAACAATTTCCACAGTATTCATAAACCAATCTTATTCAAGAAAACTTTCAGATTTCATTCTGTGGTTCTCAAGCAATCAAGAATCCCCACAGATATTCTCTTCCTGAGTTCTTGATTGTTGAACTTGTGAAGTAGGGTGGATCAACAGTCCACAACTACTCATCATCCAATTGTTGGCACTCACTATGGAGCTTCAGGCATCCGAGCTCCGAGACTTCAGAGCTTCGGGACTTCGGAATATTTCACATCCGCACACCCCCAATACCCTGAACCGTTAATCTACGAACACTTCCATGTCACCTTGGTGTTACAAAACTTTTTAAATTTCTTCCATTAGTTCCCTTATGAACCATTCTTCTGAAGTGTCAAGTCTCTAGACTTCACAACTAGTGCCACACATCCACTAGAGCTACAGTTTCCGTACTTGAACTAAGATATTGAATAGTCATATCACTTAGCGCCTTTGAAATTACGGGGGAATGCATCGGCGGTTTGGAGTAACCCACCTTTCGTCCCACAATTATTTTGAAGCTGACACATAACCCCCTGGTAAAACCACGGTTTGGATAGCGGGACCTCCTTGGGAAATTAACTCCCATGCAACTTGAGTCACCGCAATGCTTCATGTTCGTCGATCTTGATGTATTGTGATCAATGCTAGGGTGGGTCCACCGACCTTCAACTATGTCATGTAACCTCAGGGCCCACATAGTATATATGGAAACATTCCAGGTGGGGGCGCATGGTAGGCATTGGAGAGGTCCACATCACCTCCAGGTGATGTCATCATGACTCACTACTTCGGCTCTTTGGGGCTTTGGAGCTTCGGGCTTCGGGAGTCCTTGCCTCAGCACACACTAATTCTTTCAAACATCAAAATCCTGAACAAGACAAACTGTTGATACATGTCCCTTTTGACGGACCGTCCAAATTACTTCAGACTTCGGAGCTTCGGGAGTTCTCTATCCTTCATACCATGTCATAAATTCCACCCTTGGCTTGATCCAATGATCGATCTCTTCTCCTGGATCTACAGTGTAGATCCACTTCAGGGACTTCAGGCTTCGGGAGTTTCAACCTCTCCACGCTTGTTTTCTCTTGAAGTGATTTCACCCAAAGTCCACATATTTTTACCACGTATCCTTTCTCTCAGATCGACAGCACAGACGGAATCCGTTACTCCATGGATTTCCAAAGGAACTCACGGAGAACCACCTCACAACGTTTCCAGATTTGATGGTCGGGAATTTTCCTCCTTCACCTGAACAGATCATATGGCCCACATTAATCTGTGGCCCAATACCACGTCTGTCATGGTTTTATAATATCGTTACACCTCCTGAGCTTCGTAACATAGCCAAGGTAACCTCTTGGCACTCAGGAATGTTCTGAGGTTCGAAATTGGTTCCTCTTAACACAATTTCCACCTAAAACCTTGATTTCAATGACCACTTATCCGGGCCATCCAGGCTCAGTGTTGGAACCTTAGCTCTGATACCAATTTGTAACGTCCCCAGCCACCGACCCCTATCAGGTAACGCTACCCAAACAACCTTAAACTTTCCTTTACTACTCTAATACCATTCATGTGACATTCCCGTCCTTAAACAAGAGGCCAAGCCATGCCACCAAGTAACTTTGCGGAAATAATCACATATAAAACTTAACGGGAAGATAAAGATAACATCTGGTATTTA